>CM075997.1:6773984-6791484 GCA_038087875.1 Malacoraja senta | reverse complement strand
CGTGGGAGATAGGGGCTGTGCAGAGGGATGCGCACCTTCGGACGCTTACCAGTTGGGAAGTGATCCCCACCCTCCCGCCGGTGGAGACAGGAGGGTGGGGGTCGTTTCACACACACGCCATAGATGACTGGGCAATCTGAACCCAAGCACCAAGTTTTAAGCGGCCGAAGGAGCGCATCCCTCTGCACAGCCCCACTCTCAAACTACCACGGCCGTCTTCCGCCTCGTCTCCCCCGTGCGGCCGCACTGTGAAGGACTGTGCGTCGGGTGGAGCGGAGATGTGGCACAGGCTAGTCCTTCCGCCGACCTAAAGTCACAGACCGCGATACACCGTGACCCCCCCCCCCCCCGACCACCGGACCCTGACACCCACACCAGGTGATTCACCTCCACCCCGGCCGCGGCGACAGACGGCTCGGGTCATAATAAATATTTTTTTAACACGCACATTCCCTGGCGGGCCGATGACAAGTGTGCATGACAATAAACAATGTTATCTCCTCCGGGGGGGGAGGAAATAAAATTGTTCGTTGTCATGCCCTTGACAATAAGAAGCACGTTTTATTTATTACCGTGTGGTTGCCTGCCGAACGCACACGGCAAGGTCCCACGCACAAAACACCAGATAATCTGTAAACTGTTTTTACCGAAGATGGACATAAAAAGCTGGAGTAACTCAAAGGAAAAGGCAGCATCAACAATCAGTTTAATTCGTCACATTGCACATAAAGTGCAAATGAAATGGATTTGCCAGCAGCGGTAAAATGAAAAAGAACACACAAAAACAGATCAAAACCTTAACACAAACATCCATCACAGCATTCATCACTGTGGTGGAAGGCACGAAAATGTGGCCAGTCCTCCTCCATTTTCCCCCGTGGTCGGGACCTCAACTCTCCGCAGCCGTCGCTGCGGGCGTCTAGATCTGCAGACAAGGTAAAAAGTCCAGATAAATCCAGAATCGGCTCTTCCCCACCGGAGACCGCGGCTGCGGACGCGGCTCTTCCCCCACTGGAGATCCCAGGCTGCGGACGCCGCGCCTCAACTCTGTAGACCGCGGCCTCGGGCTGCCGCGGGCCAACGAAATGGAGCGCTCCCCTCCGGCGAGCCCCGGCGAGGGCTCGCCCGCTCCACGCCGAGAGTCCACGCTGCGCCCGCGGCTGAAGCCCCGGGCGCGTCTCCGGGAAAGGCCGCACCGATCCTTGCTGTTAGGCCACGTGGAGGCGACATGGAAAAAGTCGCCTCTCCGTGGAGGAGGCGACCGAAACGGTTTCCCCCTTACCCGCCCCCCACACCCCCCACCCCCCACACAAGACACACCAAGCAACATTAAAACCAAACCTACAACAACAACAAAAGCAGAAAAAACGGACACGCTGCTGACAGGGCTGCCGGCTTGCAGTGTCCTCCAACGGCCAGTGGGTGACGTTTCGTGTCGACACCATTCTTCAGACCTCAAATCTGGGTCTGAAGAGCCCAGACCCGAAACGCCACCTATTCCTTCTCTCCAGAGATGCTGCCTGTTCAGCTAAAGTTACTCCAGCTTTTTGTGTCCATCTTCGGTTAAAACAGTTTACAGATTATCTGGTGTTTTGTGCGTGGGAACTTGCTGTGTGAGTTCCACAGGCAACCAGACGGTATTAAAGAAAACGTGTTGTCAAGTGGGGGGGTCGGGGAGTGTGTGGAGATAAAATTGGTCGTTGTCATGCACATTTGTCATCGGCCCGCATGTTTTCAACGCGATTTACTATGCCCCGAGCCGTCTGTCACCGCGGCCGGGGTGTGGAGTGAATCAACCCGTGTGGGTGTCAGGGTCCGGGGGACGGAGGAGGGGGATCACCCTGGTGTGGGGTTTGGTGTCCGATGGCGATGCATCGCGGTTAGTGACTCTGGGTGGGCGGAGACACCAGCCTGTCCCACACCTCCGCTCCACCCGACCCGCAGCCCGTCACAGCGCGGCCGCACGGGGGAGACGAGGCGGAGGGCGGCCGTGGCCGTGGGAGAGCGGGGTCTGTCCCGAGGGACGCGCTCCTTCGGCTGCTTAAAACTTGGTGCTTCGGTTCACATTGCCCAGTCACCTATGGCTTGTGTGGGAAAATAACGCCACCCTCCCGTCTCCACCGGCGGGAGTGTAAGCGGCCGACGCGGGGTTCTGGACCTAACGTTGACAAGTCCCGCCCCCGGCAACGTCATGTCCGTTATTTGACTTTTCGGTGGAGCGGCATTCGGTTCGTTGGCTTGTAACCGACGCAGCCTTTCGGATAGGTGGCTTTGCGGCAGAGCGGCCATTCGGTAAACTTGCTCTTTGGCGACGTAGCCTTTCGGTTAATTGGCTGTTAGACGTCCCGCCCTTACGGTTAGATTGCAATTAGGCGTCCCACCCTTTCGGTTAGTTGGCGTTTCGGCTTCGTACACTTTCGGTTATTTGGCGTTTTGGCCTCGTTACCATTCGGTTATTTGGCTTCCACTTCTTTGCTTCAGCTTCTCCGTCGGCGCCACGTCCGGGTTCCCTTTATTCCTACTTCATTTTCTCTTAACTTGAATCAGCATTTCCAACCATAGTCATCAATATATTTCCCTATTTTTCGTAGGTTTTGTAGTCCTTTCGTTTTCACCTCCAAACTCCAATGCTATTTGCTCCAACTGCTTCCTGTTTCATCCTCTACCGTTCTGTGCGATCTGTTCGCCTTTCTATCCAGTCGCATATATCATATTCTTCCAATTCTCTTATATATCAAAGACTGAAGATTGCGAAAGTAAATGGTCGTCTTCGCCTGTAAATACATTACTTTAAAAATGTACCTCGTTTCTACCAGCGCACCGAGGCCGCAGTGTGTATCATCTATAAAACAGATTATACTTACATCTCCATGTTATACAAATAATAGCTATTACTTGCCGAACTCAACCACCATGAAAAAGGCGGAGTCCGATACAGGGCTGACGTTCCTCTCCGGGGCTCACGCAAGTCTGACATGGAAGTATACATGGAAACTCAATGCAAATAAACTTCTCTCCAGAGGTGCTTGCTTGCAAACTAACCACAGTGACGTCTGCATAACAAACACGTTGTTGATAATATTCCCAAGGACGGCCAACGACGAAAAGTATTATCGACACCAGTATTTGAAATACGAGGAGAAAATGCTGCAACTATTGCATGCAACATTTGTCAAAATAAATCGATTTAAATTTCGGATGAAACTTCCGGATCTTCGCCCAAATATCTAAAACCGGTCCAATACGTTTAGGTAATAATCCGGTTTCAACAACAGAGATGGATAAACGATGACCATGCTAGACTAAACCTAACTACAAGAGCAAAGTTTTGCATGGAACTATTGTAACTCAACAGACACTGTGACAAACAGGTTGCCTGAAAAAATAAATCGCTATATTACATTTTATTAACACCGGACTACAGCAGACTGTAGTCATCAGCTTGAAACTCTTAATTTGACCTCACAATGAAAAGGGTTGTTTTTCCGATCTTCCAATCTAACTTATTGCGACCCTGCACATTTAAAGCTACAAGTTAGATGAGATATTATTGTATTATGGTCACTGTTAATTTCTCGTTTGCACGACCTGACGTGCTCATGCATAGCATGATTTAGCCGGGTAGCATGTAAAGTTCTTGGTACATGTGACAATAAAAGCGAATACCAATATCAATATTCCATTGAAATTTGAGGCAATTAATTACTGGGGATTCCACCTGCCGAAATGGCGGGATAATAAATCGTTTCAAATGGCAGGATTATTCGTGTTCTTAATATGAGAAGAGGCGAATTTTAAAGCTCTGTTAGTAACATCTTCGACTGGTACACTCGCCACACACGTACCAACGACTCGTGTTTTATACAGAGACGCCTGACGATGTCAGACCGTTGATCATCAATCTTTGAGCAATATTACAACTAATTCGGCAAACACATTACAGGGTCATGGAGTTTACTGAAAATAAAGCGGTATGTGAGTTTAAGTCAACTGTTTCAATTTTGTGCAAATGGTGCAAGTGAAACAGTCCTGCAAGAAACCGAGATCAGGGTTGGTGACGACTTTGTGATAACTGCTTGCACATGAACTTGATTGGTGCCTTGCTGATAGATGATAATGATTGCAAGCGCTCACACGATGTGTGGTGGATGGCGGAGACTCTCTATAATCGCTACAATTTCACTGAACTGTTTGCCTCTTCTGTGGGATTTCCTGAAGGCAGTTTACCATTATCTTCCTAGACGTTGCAGCGCATGACACAAAAGTGTCGACAAGGTGAACATCCCATTAGTATTCCTCCCTAAATGCATTACTGCCATTCACTGAGTAGTTGCCAAATAAAGACCGAAGTAGGGAATGGGAATCCGTGCAGATGTTGTGATTATATGAACTGATAATTACTTCGGAGAGGGGCGTTAGTACCAAAGGGTGGTGAAAGAAGAAAGAGGACGCACATTCGATTAGATATTGCGATTGTTGATAAATATCCGTGAGTTGACAATGTGTGGAGTTTGGTAGGATCCTAACATTTGTAATGCATGTAAATACAGCTGTGGAGCGCAGAAATCTCACGGCCTTCAAGAGAACGTACACTGGTGCTTGGAAGTCCTGGAAGAAATTCAATGCAGGAAGATGCAAATTAATATATGCTCTTTGGAATTCAGAAAGAAAAATAGAAACATGGACAATAGGTGCAGGAGGAGGCCATTCGGCCCTTCGAGCCAGCACCGCCATTCATTCTGATCATGGCTGATCGTCCCCTATCAATAACCCGTACCCGCCTTCTCCCCGTATCCCTTGACTTCACTAGCCCCTAGAGCTCTATCCAACTCTCTCTTAAATCCATCCAGTGACTTGGTCTCCACTGCCCTCTGTGGTAGGGAATTCCATAAATTCACAACTCGCTGGGTGAAAATGTTTTTTTCTCACCTCAGTCTTAAATGACCTCCCCTTTATTCTAAGACTGTGGCCCCTGGTTCTGGACTCGCCCAACATTGGGAACATTTTTCCTGCATCTAGCTTGTCCAGTCCTTTTATAATTGTATATGTAAGTTTATATAGGTGATTTATAATGTAATGTATTATATATGTAATATTATAATGTAATATGTAATTCTATATGTAATTTTATATGTTATATTTTATAAAGAGAGCAATAATATTCCATAACTCGTGATTATGCACACACATTTACCGACACGGCAGAATGCAGACTTTGCAAATGAAAAATACCGGGGCACAATTGTTGGAAGGATGCGAGGTAAACGACAGACGAGAAATTGGTCTATTTTTGTTATCGAACAACAAAGGAGTCAGAGCATGTGCGCATGAAATCAATATTACTGGACTGTGTGATTAGCTATATCACATGGAGATCACTTTGATGGGAGGAGTCAGACGAATGTTCGCAGACAATTGAATGGTGTTGAAAACTATTCAAGGAACCTGTCGATGACCATATTGCACGGCCGAGATGTGCGTTCAGGACCAGCAATACCAAACCTCGCAGGATGTATGCGGTGGGTGTATATTAAAATGCAGCACCTCAGCTCTGGACACATCGACTCCCTATTATTCTTCCTGGGATAGGCATCCAGTTAATTGTGTCTCGCTTTCATCTGCTCTCGCCTGTTTGTAGAAAATTTAGAGCGGACACACTTCTCCGTGGGTGGTCACCTTGTCGTGGTGGAGAAGCGTGTTTGGTCCTGAGATCCTGAGAGCGATGCCGTCTGGGGCTATGCTCCTGGTAGGGTCACCCAAGGCAGTAAGGTCGAGGGGGAGGTCTCAGACAAAGAGCAATCCAACCAAGACCTCAACGGTGGAACAGGCTGAGGATGATATGACACTTTAGTGGAGCGTCACAACGGCTGGGAAAGCGGATGAAGGCTGCAGCCGAAAAGGCTCTCCGGTCGTCTTGGACTCCATGCCACTGGGTCCTGACACAGATCTGTCAAGAATCGCGTGGTGGTTTTCTGTGCACCAGTCTCCCCACGTTAAGCAAAGCAACGAACAGGCGTCCTCCATATAGCGAATCCACCTAACACCCTGGATTAAGTTCTATGGGTATCAGCAAATGGCGACGGGGGCAGGATTGTGAGATCTGGAACCCCTAGTCATGAGCTGGCACATCAGGCGGCGGGTGCATGATTCAGTCGCTGGATTCTTGGAACGAGGCAGAAGAGCCATTCGGCAGCTGCACCCACGACCGAGCAGTCCTCTTTAGGATCCACTCTGCTCACTCCACTTGGGGAAAGGGCTGCAAAAGGTGCCCTATAAATAGCCTGCCTCAAACTTACCGACTGGATTACCGCGTCCAGAGGTATCACCATACGCGGTCAGAAACACGGAAATATGAATATGAAATTTGGAGCATGGAAAGGCGCACATTGATGGATACTGCAACAGACCAGATTGGAGAACCGCGATCATCGCAAGAGAACTGTGAAAATTACGGATTGAATAGCTGCCCTTTCTGAAACCCGGCGGGCAGACAAAGGACAACTGAAGGAGGTGAGGGTAGCTACACTTCCTTCTGGGAATGAAAAGCTGCTGATGAGCCCAGGATCCATGATGTTGGGTTTGCCATCAGGAACCAGCTCATCAGCCGCAACTCTGAACTTCCTGTGGGAATCAGTGAGCGTCTCATGACCATCCGTCTAGTGCTTGCCAACAACCAGATGGCAACAGCTATGAGTGCCTATGCCCTTAGTTTAGACTCTGAAAAGGAAGTAAAATAGACTTTCTACGCCTGCTTGGACGAGACACTGTCTAAAATCCCCAGGGAGGATAACATGATTTTCCTAGTAGACTTCAACGCCAGAGTCGGCCAGGTCCAACACCTCTGGAAGGGTAACATAAGAAAGGAAAGCATCGGGAACATAAACTCCAATGGAGCTCTGCTTCTCAGCAAATGTGCTCAGCACGACCTCATCATCACTAACACCCTCTTTCTTCAGAAAAACAAACTAAAGGCATCTTGGAGACGCCCACGCTCCAAACAGTGGCATCTAATTGGCTATGTCATTGTAGGAGCCAGGGACGCCATGACGTGAACATCACAACGACCATGATCGATGCATCGCCTCATCCGCTCCATGATGTCCATCAAACTAAAGAGTAAGAGGAGAATTCAAACGAAGCAGATAAGTCCAAGGCTAAACCTTGAAAGCCTGGTGGAAACTGCCATCCAGCAGCGATTTCAGGCTTCTCTTGGGGAAAGCCTCCAATAGTAATATCCTGATGATATTGAAGGGCACTGGAGCCGGCTCAAATCCACCGTCCTTGATACGTGTAAAAACATCATTGTGTGCAAGTCTAGAAAACATCTGGACTGGTTTGACGAGAACGACACAAAGATAGAACAGTTCATCTCCAAGAAAATAAAAGCCTTTCGTGCCTGGCATAATGATGGCTACAAGGCTAAAAGAGCGGCTCACTCCAGAGCCAAGGCGGACGTCCAGAGCTGGATGAGGGAGCTTAAGAAGGTTTGGTGGGCAGATAAGGCTCTTGAAATCCAGAGACTAGCACGCTCGGGAGATATCATAGGCTTCTTCAGCGATACTAAGGCCGTCCGTGGTCCAAGCTACCGCGGTTTAACCCCCCTGCGATTAGGAAAAGGGGAGATGCAGCGAGACCTGGGTGTCATGGTACACCAGTCATTGAAAGTAGGCATGCAGGTGCAGCAGGCAGTGAAGAAAGCGAATGGTAAGTTAGCTTTCATAGCAAAAGGATTTGAGTATAGGAGCAGGGGGGTTCTACTGCAGTTGTACAGGGTCTTGGTGAGACCACACCTAGAGTATTGCGTACAGTTTTGGTCTCCAAATCTGAGGAAGGACGTCATAGCCATAGAGGGAGTGCAGAGAAGGTTCACCAGACTGATTCCTGGGATGTCAGGACTTTCATATGAAGAAAGACTGGATAGACTCGGCTTATACTCGCTAGAATTTTGGAGATTGAGAGGGGATCTTATAGAAACTTACAAAATTCTTATGGGATTGGACAGGCTAGATGCAGGAAGATTGTTCCCGATGTTGGTGAAGTCCAGGACAAGGGGTCACAGCTTAAGGATAAGGGGGAAATCCTTTAAGACCGAGATGAGAAAAAACCTTTTCACACAGAGAGTGGTGAATCTCTGGAACTCTCTGCCACAGAGGGTAGTTGAGGCCAGTTCATTGGCTATATTTAAGAGGGAGTTAGATGTGGCGCTTGTGGCTAAAGGGATCAGGGGGTATGGAGAGAAGGCAGGTACGGGATACTGAGTTGGATGATCAGCAATGATCATATTGAATGACGGTGCAGGCTCGAAGGGCCGAATGGCCTACTCCTGCACCTATTTTCTATGTATCTATATGTATCTATAAGACGGACACGAACTGCTGAAAGACAATGAGTCCATTTAACGGCAGATGGAAAGAGCACTTCCAGGTACTCCTCAACCGTGACAGCACAACTGAAGCAGACATTACACACCGCAACGCCCAGTCCCATCAGAGAAGACATGCAAGAATCTCACACTATGACAGAGGTTGAAGTTGCCATCAAGAGCCTTAAGAACAACAAGGCCACCGGTTCAGTTGGGATTCCAGCTGAGATCTTAAAGGAAGGTGGACCGGAGCTCCTGTACCACATCCACACCCTACTCCTCAAGGCCGGGGAAAAATAAGAACTTCCCTCAGAACTCAGGAATGCTCCAATAGTGGCCATTTTCAAGAAAGGGGACAAGGCTGAATGTGGAAACTACAAGGGCATCTCGCTCCTGTCAACAACAGGCACAGTCCTAGCTCGTGTCCTCGCAAACAGACTTCTACCACTGTCAGAGGAGGTACTTCCAGAATCACAGTGCTACTTCCTTCCATCCAGAGGTGCAGCAGACATGATATTCAGAGCACGCCAACTCCAGGAAAAATGCCGTGAACAAAGGCAGCCTTTGTACGTGGCCTTCATAGACCTGACAAAGGCTTTTGACTCGGTGGACCGTCAGGTTCTTTGGAGCATACTATCAAGGTACAGTTATAACAACAGGTACATCAGAATATTGAGGCTTCTACATGATGGCATGACGGTCAGAGTGTTCAACAACTGCGGCTCTGAGTCCGAACCCTTCACTGTGGAAACGGGGGTCAAGCAGGGATGCATCATCGCACCCATACTGTTTTCCGTCTTCATTGCTGCCATAATTCATCTCATTGGTGATGTGCTGCCACAGTGGACCCCCGTCCTCTACAGAACTGACGGTGGGCTCTTCAACCTTAATAGGTTAAAACACAAGAGCAAAGTCAGTAACACCGCCATCATGGAGTTTCAGTACGCGGACAACTGCGCCATTGCAGCACATTCTGCAGAAGACCTCCCGGGCATCCTGAATGACTTTGCCAAGGCATACAGAGCCATGGCCCTAGCCTTAAATATCAAGAAGACCCAGGCCCTACATCAACCTCCACCCAACCAGCCGTCTACCCAGTCCACTATAAAAGCGGACGACACCACTCTTAAAAACATTGACCACTTCCCCTACCTTGGCAGCATTCTTTCCACAAAACCTGACATCGACTGTGAGGTCAACCATCGCCTGACGTGTCAGCGGAGCCTACGCCAGGCTCGGGAAAAGATTCCTTGAAGACCGAGACCTAAAGGCTAAAACAAAACTGCCGGTCTACAGAGCCGTTCTCCTTCCCACTCTGTTGTATGGAGACGAGTCATGGACCACCTACAGCAGGCAACTGAAAGCCGTGGAACAATACCATCAAAGATCCTGATGGAAGATTCTGAGTATCAGCTGGGAGAACAAACGCACCAACGTCAGCGTTTTGGAGGAAGCCAACATGACCAGCATCACCACCACAATAATACAGCACTAACTTCGATGGACTGACCATGTCATCCGCATGTCCAACACACTTCTCCCTAAACAAATCCTGTACTCTTAACTGAAGGAAGGTCGGCGAGCCCCCGGCGGGCCAAAGAAACGCTTCAAGGACAACATCAAGAACAGTCTGAAGAAATTCCGCATCACATCGAGCTACTGGAGCACATTGCACTGGACTCCTGGAGGAATTGCATTGCTCCTGGAGGAAATCCGTGCAGGAAGAAGCTGCACTTCACGAAATGAAACTATGCCGCGTCACAGCGACAAAGCGACAGCACCGTAAGGAGACAGAGAAGGGGGCTCGACGACTACCAACCGCCGCCAGTCTCCACTGCCCAGGTTGCACCAATGTGTGTGAATCACGGATCGGCCTCAACAGACATCTGCAGACCCAGAAGTAGACGACCTAATGGAGAGAACGGTCATATTAGTTTCGAGTGACGGCCGATGATGATGAAGAGTGGACACACAGCTGACAGTACAAAACCACTATCATCGCCCGGTCAATCCAAGACTGATGGCGGAGTCTCCAATCTACTATGAGCAATTGAGAATCGGCGTCCAGTATGTAGCCTCTCGTTATTACCATCTCAACAAAAACTAAATCTTCGCAGCGACAAATAGTGCCTTAACATCCCTTCTTTCATGGCAGCGATGAACGATGCACACAGATTCCCCTTAAACAAAATAAGTATCTTCGCGAGGTTATAATTCTAGCCGAGAGATAATGTGAACTGCAGCTCCGCAAGATTTTTACTTTAATTTGGCTCTTTGTGTGTAGAGATATGCCATGGGCTGCCCTTGACCCCGTTCTTGTCTCACAATGAAGATAAACATATTTTCTCCATTTGAACTTCTATTAATTTCTAAAACCTAAATTACGCATCCCTTCCTCAGGCGTAATTTATTTTTGCATTCGTGTTGACGAGTTCTCCCACATTCTCTGAAACCGGATGATATAACCTGACGAAATTAATAATATAGCAGTTGTTAGATGGTAAACACAACACCGGATTAGTGAGACACATCTGAAAACCAAATAGCAATAGTTCATAGTCTCCATATGCCCGTATGCGAAGGACCGGAAGATGGTATGAACAGGGAACTTGATTTAATTAATTAATTCAGTGTTCGATGATCACAAACGAAAGAAAGAAACGTATATAACGTACAGGAAGCTGATATACAATGAGTTATTGGGGACAATCGACGTCAGCGATCTACAGAGAGTAACAGGGAGGGTAAAAGGTGAACATGGAAGGACCCCTGCCATCCAGATTACAGATAATTCAAAATGTTCCTATCAGCACACGGTGGAATGTACGCAACGTTGTTCGCATTTTCTTGAAGGGGGGTAGCGATAATCCAGGAAATGACAGGAATATGAGCCTCACTCGTGAACATAACATATCAGGGACACGAATGTTTAAATGTCGCAAGGAAGAGCAATTAATTAGGTGTGTCGTGAGCTGATTGGGTGTAGTACCTCGCTATTCTCAATTAACTTATTTAAGAAGGGTACCAAGAAAATTAATGAACGGAAAACATTATACATGATATGTATTTTCATTAGCTCAGCATTTGGCAAGGTCTGTCTTATCGTGATGTTTAAGGCACAATGGATTCATGGCATTTTGATGAGCTGGATCCAACACTAATTTGATGTCAGTCTGTAAGCAGTAGCACACTGCAGGTACAGATCTTGGGACGTTTGTGGTTTATGGAATATACAAATTATTCGGATATGAATGTCTGTGGTCTAAGAAGTGAGGGAAAACAGTTGAAAACGGAGGAATTTGGTTTGTAAATTGATAAATTAGGCCATTTATCAGTCAATATAAGCAGGACGGCTCTTAGGGAGCGGCAGTGAGGGAGCGGCCTTGTGAGGGAAGTGCCCTGGAGGAAACGTGCGAGTCTTTGGCTCGAGAGTCTTCGGCGAGGAGGCTGAGGAGAGGAGGATACGCAAAACGCTGGAAAGGGAGAGACGAAAGAAGGAGATGTCAAGCAAGCTGATTCAGTGTGATGCTTGCAGTATGTGGGAGGTCAAGGGCACTGCTCGTGCCTCTGGCTGTTACAAATGTGAGAAGTGCATCCAGGTACAGTTCCTGAAGGTACACAAAAATGCTGGAGAAACTCAGCGGGTGCAGCAGCATCTATGGAGCGAAGGAAATAGGCAACGTTTCGGGCCGAAACCCTTCTTCAGACTGATAGGGGGTGGGAAGAAGAAAGGAAAAAAGGAAAAAGGCGGAGGAGGAGCCTGAGGGCTGGGGGAGGGGAGGAGACAACCAGAGGGCTGATGAAGGGGAAGGGACAGCAAGGGATAGCAGAATTGGGAGAATTCAATGTTCAAGCCCCCAGGATGTAGATTGCCCAAGCGGAATTTGAGGTGAATTTCCTCCAATTTACGGTGTTGCTCGCTGTGGTCATGGAGGAGACCCAGGACAGAGAGGTCAGATACGGAATGGGAGGGAGAGTTGAAGTGTTGAGCCACCGGGAGGTCAAGTTGGTTATTGAGGACCGACCGGAGGTGTTCGGCGAAACGATCGCCAAGCCTCCGCTTGGTCTCACCGATGTAGATCAGCTGGCATCTAGAGCAGCGGATGCAATAGATGAGGTTGGAGGAGATGCAGGTGAACCTCTGTCGCACCTGCACCTGGTGGGGTCACGTTGGAGGTGGCGAAACTGACGGAGGATCACTTGTTGTATGTGACGGCTGGTGGGGTGAATGGTGAGGACTAGGTTGACTCTGCCCTTGTTGTGAGTGGGGGGATGGGGAGAGAGAGCAGTGTTGCGGGGTATGTCAGAGACCCTGGTGCGAGCCCCATCTATGGTGGAGGAGGGGAACCCCCGTTCCCTGAAGAATGAGGACATTTCAGATGCCCTGGTGTGGAACGCCTCATCCTGGGAGCAGATGCGGCGTAGACGGAGGAATTGGGAGTGGGGGATGGAGTCCCTACAGGAAGCAGGGTGGGAAGAAGTGTAGTCCAGATACCCATGGGAGTCGGTGGGTTTGTAGTGGATGTCGGTAAGGAGTCTATCACCTTCGATGGAGATAATGAGGTCAAGGAATGGTAGGGAAGTGTCGGAAATGGTCCAGGTGTATTTGAGTGCCGGATGGAAGTTGGTGGTGAAGCGGATGAAGTCAGTCAGTTGTGTGTGGGTGCAGGATGTGGCACCAAAACAATCAGAATTCCCCCCACCAGCCGTCACATACAACAAGTGATCCTCCGTCAGTTTCGCCACCTCCAACGTGACCCCACCACTCGCCACATCTTCCCATCTCCCCCCATGTCTGCCTTCCGCAAAGACCGCTCCCTCCGTAACTCCCTTGTCAATTCTTCCCTTCCCTCCCATACCACCCCCTCCCCTGGTACTTTTCCTTGCAACCGCAAGAGATGCAACACTTGTCCCTTCACCTCCCCCCTCGACTCCATTCAAGGACCCAAGCAGTTGTTCCAGGTGCGACAGAGGTTCACCTGCATCTCCTCCAACCTCATCTATTGCATCCGCTGCTCTAGATGCCAGCTGATCTACATCGGTGAGACCAAGCGGAGGCTTGGCGATTGTTTCGCCGAACACCTCCGGTCGGTCCGCAATAACCAACTTGACCTCCCGGTGGCTCAGCACTTCAACTCCCCCTCCCATTCCGTATCTGACCTCTCTGTCCTGGGTCTCCTCCATGGTCACAGGGAGCAACACCGTAAATTGGAGGAAATGCACCTCATATTCCGCTTGGGCAGTCTACATCCTGGGGGCTTGAACATTGAATTCTCCCAATTCTGCTAGCCCTTGCTGTCCCCTCCCCTTCATCAGCCCTCTGGTTGTCTCCTCCCCTCCCCCAGCCCTCAGGCGCCTCCTCCGCCTTTTTCCTTTTTTCCTTTCTTCTCCCCACCCCCTATCAGTCTGAAGAAGGGTTTCGGCCCGAAACGGTGCCTATTTCCTTCGCTCCATAGATGCTGCTGCACCCGCTGAGTTTCTCCAGTATTTTTGTGTACCTTCGATTTTCCAGCATCTGCAGTTCCTTCTTGAACACAGTTCCTGAAGGACCGTGTTGGGGAACTGGAGAAGCAAGTGGATGACCTCAGGTTCGTCCGAGAATCTGAGTCGTTCCTCGACAAGTCCTACAGTAAGATTGTTACACCTAAGATACTGGAAGCGAGAAGGTGGGTAACGGTGAGAAAGGGGGGGAAACATGGAATGCAAAGGTCCCCGGGTGTTCTTCCTCTTGTGAACAGGTTCGCCCACTTAGAAGCTGTCGGGACAGAAAACGTTATCACACTGAGCGGCGGACTGGCTTGCGAAGCAAAAAGGGCTGTTGAGCCAAAACCGAAGAGGCCAACGTCAGGCAACGCCATTGTAGTTGGAGACTCCATTGTGAGAGGTACGGACAGGTGTTTCTGAGGGAACAGACGGGATTCGAGGATGGTGTGCTGCCTTCCTGGTGCCAGGATCCAGGATGTCACGGACAGAGTGCAGAAAAGCCTCAAGGGTGAAGGTGAACAGCCGGAAGTGTAGTGCATGTCGGCACAAACGATGTCGGATAGAAGGGGATGAATATTCTGCAGCGTGACTATAGACAGCTCGGAAAAATGCTGAAAAGCAGGACCTCCAGGGTCGTTATCTCCGGTTTGGTGCAGGAGGCAGGGATTTAGTTTCTTAGATCACTGCGATCTGTTTTGGAGTAAGGGGAAACTGTACAAAAGGGACGGATTGCACCTTAACAGGTGGGGTCCAGCATTCTGGCAGGCAGGTTTGCCACTGCTACACGGGTGGTTTTAAACTGAATAAGGGGGGTGGAATGTCAAATGGGATAGTCGAGGACGGAGTTATAGGGAAAGAGAGTAAAGGGATGGTTAATGACCCTAGAATTAACGGGAAAGGAAGCTCACAAAGGGATAGGAGAGTATGGCCAAGTATAATGTGGATCGATGTGAAAGGTGAGATGCGTAAGGAAATAAAAGTATTGTATATGAATGCGCGAAGTATAAGAAGTAAAGTAGATGAGCTTCAGGCTCAGTTAGAGGTTGGTAGATATGATATTGTGGGGATTACTGAGACGTGGCTGCAGGAGGATCGGGCCTGGGAACTTAATATTCAGGGTTATACATCCTACAGAAAGGACAGGCAGGTGGGCAGAGAAGGGGCGGGGTAGCTTTGCTGGTGAGGGATGGAATTGTCCAATGAACCAGATATGATAAGAGAACTCGAGGTAAAGGAACCGCTTGGAGGTAGTGATCATAATATGATTAGTTTTAATCTGCAATTTGAGAAGGAGAACATTAAATCGGAAGTGTCAGCGATGCAGTTGAACAAAGGGGACTATGAAGGCATGAGAGAGGAGCTGGTCAAGGTAGACTGGAAAGGGATCCTAGCAGGGATGACGGTGGAACAGCAATGGCAGGAATTGCTGGGCATAATCCGGAAGACGCAGGAGCATTTCATTCCAAAAAGGAAGAGAGATTCTAAGAGGCAACCGTAGCTGACAAGAGAAGTTAGGGATAGAATAAAACGAAAAGAAAAGATATATAACACAGCAAAGAGTAGCCGGAAACCAGAGGATTGGGAAAATTTCATAGGACAACAGAAGGAAACAAAACGGGCAATACGTGCTGAAAACATGAAGCTGGCCAGGATTATAAAGAAAGACAGCAAAAGCTTATTTAGATATGTTAATGGAAAAAGAGTACCAAAGTCAAATGTGTGCCCCTTGAAGGCAGACAAGGGTGAAATTGTTATGGGAAACAAGGAAATGGCAGAAGAGTTCAATAGGTACTTCGGATCTGTCTTCACTGAGGAAGACACAAACAATCTCCCATAAGTACTGGAGGACAGAGTGGTAGAGGAACTGAAAGAAATTTTCATTAGGCGAGAAATAGTATTGGGAAGGCTATTGGGAATGAAGGATGATAAATCCCCTGGACCTGATCTGCATCCCAGGGTCCTCAGGGAGGTGGCTCTAGAAATAGTGGACGCATTGGTGATCATTTTCCAATGTTGAATAGATTCAGGATCAGTTCCTGTGGATTGGAGGATAGCTATTCAAGAAAGGAGCGAGGGAGAAAACGGTGAATTACAGACCAGTTAGCCTGACCGGTGGTGGGAAAGATGCTGGAGTCAATTTATTTAAGAGGTAATAATGGGGCATTTGGATAGCAGTAAAAGGATTAGTCCAAGTCAACGTGGATTTATGAAAGGGAAATCATGCTTGACTAATCATCTGGAATGATTTGAGGATGTGACAAGTAAAATGGATGAAGGGGTGCCAGTGGATGTAGTGTATCTAGACAATCAGAAATCCTTTGACAAGGTCCCGCACGGGAGACTGGTTACTAAAATTAGAGCACATGGTATAGGGGGTAGGGTGTTGACATGGATAGAAAATTTGTTGGCAAGCCGGAAGCAAAGCGTAGGAGCGGACGGGTCCTTTTCAGAATGGCAGGCAGTGGCGAGTGGAGTGCCGCAAGGCTCGGTGTTGGGGCCGCAACTGTTTGCCATATATATTAATGATTTGCAAGAGGGAATTAGGAGCAACACTAGCAAGTTTGCGGATGAGACAAAGTTGGGTGGCAGTGTGAACTGTGAAGAGAATGTTAGGAGTTTGCAGGGTGACCTGGACAGGTTGAGTGAGTAGGCAGATGCGTGGCAGATGCAGTATAATGTTGATAAATGTGAGGTTATCCACTTTGGCGGCAAAAACAAGGGAGCAGATTATTATCTCAATGGGGTTAGGTTAGGTAAGGGGGAGGTGCAGCGAGACCTGGGCATGCTTGTACACCGGTCACTGAAAGTTGGCTTGCAGGTACAGCAGGCAGTGAAGAAAGCTAATGGAATGTTGGCCTTCATAACAAGAGGATTTCAGTATAGGAGTAAAGAGGTTCTTCTGCAGTTGTATAGGGCTCTTGTGAGACCACATCTGGAGTATTGTGTACAGTTTTGGTCTCCTAATTTGAGGGAGGACATCCATGTGATTGAGGCAGTGCACCGTAGGTTCACGAGATTGATCCCTGGGATGGCGGGACTGTCATATGAGTAAAGATTAAAAAGACTAGGCTTGTATTCACTGGAGTTTAGAAGGATGAGGGGGCATCTTATAGAAACATATAAAATTATAAAAGGACTGGACAAGCTGGATGTAGGAAAAATGTTCCCAGTGTTGGGCGAGTCCAGAACCAGGAGCCACAGTCTTCGAATAAAGGGGAGGTCATTTAAGAATGAGGTGAGAAAAAACGTTTCCACCAGGAGAGTTGTGAATTTATGGAATTCCCTGCCACAGAGGGCAGTGCAGGCCAAGTCACTGGATGGATTTAAAAGAGAGTTAGATAGAGCTCTAGGGGCTAGTGGATTCAAGGGATATGGGGAGAAGGCAGGCACGGGTTATTGATAGGGGACGATCAGCCATGATCACTATGAATGGCGGTGCTGGCTCTAAGGGCCGAATGGCCTCCTCCTGCACCTATTTTCTATGTTTCTATGTTTCTAGGTTTCTATGTAAGTGCGTGAGCCACACGGCGATTCGCGGAGAGCGAGGAGCGTGGTCTATAGAAACAAATGGTCATGGATCAGCTTGAAACTGGAATAGACCCTGGTGCACGTTAATGGGGCAAGTGTGATTGAAACCATTCCAGGCATCGGTAC
>CM075997.1:6763984-6768984 GCA_038087875.1 Malacoraja senta | reverse complement strand
GTAGACGCCTTCATCCACCTGCTCCATCATTCATATCCTCACCTGGATAAGCCGGGAGGCAATGTGAGGGTCATGGTTTTTTAAACTTATCCGGTCATTTTAACAAGATCCGGCCTGCACTTCTGCGCTACAAACTGGCAGATTCGGGTGGATGCACCAATGGTGGCCTGGATCACTATCTACCTGCCTGGACGACCACAGTATATTAGGGTACAGAACTGTATCTAGGACATGGTAGAGAGCAACGGGGGGGGGGTGCACAGGGGACGGTCCTCTCTCCCTTCAAATTCACCATCCACACCTCGGACTCCTGATACAACTCGGAATCCTGTCATCTGCAAAAGTTTTCGGATGACTCTGCATTTGTGTGCTGCATCAGTTGGAGATCAGGGGGATGTTGGAGCTGAATGCAGAGGTGTAGTCAACGACTTTGTTGAGTGGTGTGGGCTGAATCACATGCAGGTCAACACCGACAAGACTAAGGAGTTAGTGGTGGACTTTAGGAGGAGAGGAACACATCTGTCCCCTGCTTCCATCAAGGGTGTGGATGTGCAGTTTACCAAGGAGTACAAGCACCGCGGAGTTAACCTGGTCAGTATACTGGACTGTTCTTGGAACGCTGACACACGGTGGAAGCTAGAACAGAGCCACATCCACTTTCTGATGAAGTCCGCTGTCTCAATATCTGCAGTTAGATGCCGCAGTAGTTCTATCAATCGGTGATGGCTATTGCCATCTTAATTGCTGATTTAAAGAGAAGGCCGCGGATGCCAAACATAATTAACAAGCTCATCAGGTTGGCTGGCTCCGTCCTGGTTGTGGAGTTGAATTAACTGGTATGGCCTTGAAGGTGAGAATTCCCCTCAAACTGCGAGGCGTTGTGAACAATACAGCCCACCCCCTCCATGACAAACTGGTCAATCTGAGGATCAACCTCAGCAACAGACTGGGTCAACCAAAATGCTGCACAGAACGCCACAGGACATCCCTTTTCCCCGTTGTTATCAAAAATAAAATTCATCCTCGTTCTGTCGTTGGTGGTTGGGCAGAGTGACTACCCCGCCCCCACCCCTGCTCGCCAATCTTTGCACGTCCCTAATAGTGGACTCTCCACTCCTCACTTTAAATTCATGTTTCATGCATTTTGTTAAGTTTTCTGACTATTGCCAATTTTCCTCCTGGGATAAATAAAGTTATTTCGTACTGTATCATATCGTACATCGTTATTTTCCTTCTACCAGCTCGCTGAGCAAGGACAACTAATCACTCCGATCAAAGTGTTCACAGTGGGGAAAACGAATGCCATTTATACATTTCTAATCATCCGCTCAAAGACACCGCTTTGGTCTATGCTTCCGTCACTGCCTCCCGCCCTACTGAATATCGGTATGCACATCTTCCTTCCCCACTTCTGACGAAGAGTCGCAAACACCTGACCGTTTCTTGCACCAGCATACCGCGAATCTTCAGAACACCACACATTTCAACAGCTCACTATTGATTAAAATGTTGTTTCTGAAGAGCACATCAGAGTTTTCCACATTACATCATGTTCGCCCAGTCCCCTCTGCTGCCGATACGTCTACGCATCATCTACACAACCCACACTGACACCAGGTTTTGTATCAATAATATTGTTTTTGTGCGTGATATATAAAATGTAAGGATCTGCAAATGCTGCGTCTCAAGCAAGAGTGCGAAATGCTGAAACAGTCAGCAGGAACAGTAGCATCCGTGGCGAGGGAAATTGTACTACGTTTACTAGATTTTAAAAAAATCTTCATCTGATGAAATGAACCGTTACCTTTATTGCTCTATTCGCAGATGATAACGGGTTCCAGCATTTTCTGATTTTCATTGCCCGTGTCTCCCGGATCCAATCGTTGATGAAGATAGGGGAAGCTTGTCCTCAGCTCCAATGCATGTTCCTCTCCTCCTAAATATAGCGTGGCTCATTTGTTCCAACTTTCTTCAGCTTGTCTCTATGGCCCAATGGCCAGCGTGTTCGACTGATAACCGGTAGCTTGATGGTTTGAGTTCATCGAGGGACGCGCGCGATTCGGCTGCTTTGATGTGCGAGTCATTTCCAGCTGATACTCAACAGCTATAAATTACGTCCAATATTGCACGCACAATGTATGTTTCAGTGTCCTGAATCTGTATCCGGCATCACGACTGGTCAGTTGTACTGGCAGATGACACCACCCACAATGTCCACGTGCTTAGAACGCCTCCGGTACGACAAGTGTGTGCAAACTCTCTGCGCGCTTCTACAGGATAGGCACTTCCCAGGGAAATTACCAAATCACTTCCATTATGCGGGGAAATTTAATGACAGGGAGGGAAATAACTTGTGTTTTGCAGTGTGAATGCATAGAGTTAATAAAGGTTTATAAAGCTGGACATCCTGGGTAGTGTAGGAGTAGAAAAATAGGACTGAAAATGCGTGTGGTAGGAGTTGGTGCAGGGGCAGAGTTTTAGTGTTTTGAGCGAATGGGATCCCGACTGGGGCAAAGATGACCGAAAAAAGAAATGCTGGTTACACTTGAACTAGTGTGAATCCTTGCAGAGAGGTCCGTGATTGCTACTCTGCGGGGCTTAAATCAAAAATTGTGGGGTGGGAACCAAAGTAGAAAGCTAGCAAATGGACGGACCGATTGAAGGTGGGAATTTGGACCAGTAAGTCTCATATAAAGGACAGAAAGACGTAGCCTAAGTAATATAGCAGTGTTTCCACTTTGAATTAAATTACCCGAAATTCGGTAAATTCTGGTTGTCTTCGGGTACTTTTAGGGAAATTGGGTATTTTCATGAAATTTCCGCATCCGGAACTCGAAGAGGTGTAAAGGTAATACACACAGCAGTGCCGGTTTTGCGCTCAAAGTTGTATACAGAGCGCTGTCAGTTTAACGCGTGGGAATTTAAGCAACGAGCTGTCAGCTGCAGCGCTATGGGTTCTAAATATAGAGCTACCGGCTGCAGCGCTTTGGGCTTTAACCATAGCGCTATGGCCATAGCGCTGTGGGTCACAGACTGTTCGGGAAAATGAACCTATTCCTGTGCTGTTCTGTTCTTTGTTCTTTGTTCTATGACACCCGATGGTCACAGCACGAGGGTACTTAAGGCGTGTGCCATCCAGTTTTCCGGAGTACTCTAATGTATCTTCAACCTGAGCCTGAGCCTTGACATGGTTCATATGATGTGAAAGACATCCCGGCTGGCTCCTGTACCAATGAAAATGCGTCCCAACTAATCCAATGACTACAGACCGGTGGCGCTAATCTCACACATAATGAAGTCCCTGCAGAGGCTGGTGCTCACTCACCTGCGACCCTTGGTTAGTAAGCGGACTGCAGGTTGTCCAGCTAGGGTTTAACCAGGGGTCGCAGGTGAGCGAGCACCAGCCTCTCCGGGGACTTCATGATGTGTGAGATCAGCGCCACCAGTCTGTAACCATTGAGTAGTTGTGTAGACGCCTTCATCCACCTGCTCCATCATTCATATCCTCACCTGGATAAGCCGGGAGGCAATGTGAGGGTCATGGTTTTTTAAACTTATCCGGTGATTTTAACAAGATCCGGCCTGCACTTCTGCGCTACAAACTGGCAGATTCGGGTGGATGCACCAATGGTGGCCTGGATCACTATCTACCTGCCTGGACGACCACAGTATATTAGGGTACAGAACTGTATCTAGGACATGGTAGAGAGCAACGGGGGGGGGGTGCACAGGGAACGGTCCTCTCTCCCTTCAAATTCACCATCCACACCTCGGACTCCTGATACAACTCGGAATCCTGTCATCTGCAAACGTTTTCGGATGACTCTGCAATTTTGTGCTGCATCAGTTGGAGTTCAGGGGGATATTGGAGCTGAATGCAGAGGTGTAGTCAACGACTTTGTTGAGTGGTGTGGGCTGAATCACATGCAGGTCAACACCGACAAGACTAAGGAGTTAGTGGTGGACTTTAGGAGGAGAGGAACACACCTGTCCCCTGCTTCCATCAAGGGTGTGGATGTGCACTTTACCAAGGAGTACAAGCACCGCGGAGTTAACCTGGTCAGTATACTGGACTGTTCTTGGAACGCTGACACACGGTGGAAGCTAGAACAGAGCCACATCCACTTTCTGATGAAGTCCGCTGTTTCAATATCTGCAGTTAGATGCCGCAGTAGTTCTATCAATCGGTGATGGCTATTGCCATCTTAATTGCTGATTTAAAGAGAAGGCCGCGGATGCCAAACATAATTAACAAGCTCATCAGGTTGGCTGGCCTTGATGGGGATAATTCCCCTCAAACTGCGAGGCGTTGTGAACAATACAGCCCACCCCCTCCATGACAAACTGGTCAATCTGAGGATCAACTTCAGCAACAGACTGGGTCAACCAAAATGCTGCACAGAACGCCACAGGACATCCCTTTTCCCCGTTGTTATCAAAAATGAAATTTATCCTCGTTCTGTCGTTGGTGGTTGGGCAGAGTGACTACCCCGCCCCCACCCCTGCTCGCCAATCTTTGCACGTCCCTAATAGTGGACTCTCCACTCCTCACTTTAAATTCATGTTTCATGCATTTTGTTATGTTTTCTGAATATTGCCAATTTCCCTCCTGGGATAAATAAAGTTATATCGTACTGTATCATATCGTACATCGTTATTTTCCTTCTACCAGCTCGCTGAGCAAGGACAACTAATCACTCCGATCAAAGTGTTCACAGTGGGGAAAACGAATGCCATTTATACATTTCTAATCATCCGCTCACAGACACCGCTTTGGTCTATTCTTCCGTCACTGCCTCCCGCCCTACTGAATATCGGTATGCACCTCTTCCTTCCCCACTTCTGAAGAAGAGTCGCAAACACCTGACCGTTTCTTGCACCGGCATACCGCGAATCTTCAGAACACCACACATTTCAACAGCTCACTATTGATTAAAATGTTGTTTCTGAAGAGCACATCAGAGTTTTCCACATTACATCATGTTCGCCCAGTCCCCTCT
>CM075997.1:6670524-6763784 GCA_038087875.1 Malacoraja senta | reverse complement strand
GGGGCTTCGATGTTTTAGACGAAAGCGAGGGAGTTAAAAGTAGAGCAGTTGCTACAACAATAAGGCTGAATGTGAAGTATGATGAAGGGTTTCGACCCGAAATGTCACCTTTTCCTTCTCTCCAGAGATGCTGCCTGTCGCGCTGAGTTACTCCAGCGTATGATGTCTATCAGTGAGATATCAACTAATAAAACGCTGCAATAATTTACTGCGTTTGTACGATCAGCCTACCAATAGCAAGCGGGAAACAGCGGAATAGGTATGTGGACAGATTATTTCAGCAGTGTTGCTTTAGTGAAGGACGTTAACGTCGCTAATATGGATTCAGGTGTTGGGCTGTTGCTCATTGAAAAAGGTTTAGACAGGGTAAATTATGTTAATTGTGTCCAGGATATTCTGGAAACAATAGGTGGACAATTCAATTCATGGATGGACCATACTGGACCATGTACTGGGCAGTTGACTTATGTTCCAATGATAGACCATTTGGGGAAGAATGATCACAACCTGACGGGCACCCGAAAAAGGGACCACATCACCCCGATCCTGGCCTCTCTCCA
Organism: Malacoraja senta; assembly: GCA_038087875.1. Classification (NCBI taxonomy): domain Eukaryota; kingdom Metazoa; phylum Chordata; class Chondrichthyes; order Rajiformes; family Rajidae; genus Malacoraja; species Malacoraja senta. The sequence goes on along the minus strand of CM075997.1, from coordinate 6,763,224 downwards.
CTAGACTCCGTATAAACTTCAAGATCCTCCTCCATGTCTACAAAGCCCTCAATGGGCTTGCCCCCACCTACATAAAAAGTCTTCTCACCCACCACTCCACCTCCCGGACCCTCAGATCGGCCGACTTGGGGGTTGCTGAATATCCCACGGTCTAGGCATAAGCTTAGGGGCGACCGCGCCTTTGTGGTTGCAGCCCCTAGACTGTGCAACAGCATTCCCTTTCCATCAGAATGCCCCCTCCATCGACTCTTTTATGTCAAGACTAAAGACGTATCTATACTCCCAAGCCTTTCCTGACGTCCTCTGAGTGAGGGCTACATGTATATATGTATGTAGTTTTTTTGTTTGTGCTATTCTTATAACAAATGTAAATCACTTTGGCCAACGAGAGCTGTTTTTTAAATGTGCTATATAGAAACATAGAAACATAGAAATTAGGTGCAGGAGTAGGCCATTCGGCCCTTCGAGCCTGCACCGCCATTCAATATGATCATGGCTGATCATCCAACTCAGTATCCCGTACCTGCCTTCTCTCCATACCCTCTGATCCCTTTAGCCACAAGGGCCACATCTAGCTCCCTCTTAAATATAGCCAATGAACTGGCCTCGACTACCCTCTGTGGCAGAGAGTTCCAGAGATTCACCACTCTCTGTGTGAAAAAAGATCTTCTCATCTCGGTTTTAAAGGATTTCCCCCTAATCCTTAAGCTGTGACCCCTTGTCCTGGACTTCCCCAACATCGGGAGCAATCTTCCTGCATCTAGCCTGTCCAACCCCTTAAGAATTTTGTAAGTTTCTATAAGATCCCCTCTCAATCTCCTAAATTCTAGAGAGTATAAACCAAGTCTATCCAGTCTTTCTTCATAAGACAGTCCTGACATCCCATAAATAAATAAATGTGACGACTTGACTTGACTTGACAACTCCATTCTTCCTACCAATCTCCGTCCAATTATCAACGGCCTTGGTTAGGTCCATATTGACCATGTCAACGTCGTTGCACACGTCAGCCGTCTCGGTTAGTTCTTTAAAAAAATTGCAGATCAAGTTCGTAATACAGGATCTCTCATGACGCCTTTTTCCCTTGGAGCGATTATGGGGTTTATCAAGTCGCGAAGGCCATATAAATTCATGATTAAAGGAGTCTACAATAAAAGGACAGAGGATGAGACGGGAAATATCTAATCTTGGTCCAAGGGTAACGTTCATGCCGATCGTGATATTCAATGATCTGCAGGATGAATCTGTACTGGCGGACACGATGGCAACGTTGAAGACACAATTGGACAGAGGTTGGTAGAAAGAATAGACTTGAAGGTTATGTACCACATACAATTAAAATTAGCTACATCAAAGAAACATCTTAGTCGGCATTGAAGAGTTGGGCAGCAAAGACTGATGGTCTTAATTTTCATTTAAGCGGAATGTTCATGTTAAATATAATATTGATCTTAAAAATACGACCTGACATTTCCCTGTAAGAAGGTGACAATCAACATGAAGCCCACGTGTTCCGAACCTACGCTGCCGAGAGAAATTAATTGCACACTAATGCAATGAGTAAAAGTAGTTAAGTGTAAGTGTATGTTCAGTGAATGGTCCCTACGGAGATGACCACATTAATTGTCACAGTGGAATTTCCCTCTCTTTTATAACAGTTTGTTATCTAATCACCAGAGCATATGGGAAGTGAAACGTTCTGTACAATAGATCGTTGCCTCACCGGAAAATGGGATATGCACCCATTTAGCACATTGCGAGAATATTCTATCCTGTACCTGCAGCGGTTGGTATCCATGCTAAGATACTTGGGCTGGCTCCGATATATTACGTTGTCTCTTTTGTTGAAAGTGCTGCACAGTAGCATAACCCCCACTGATATGCATCTCATATTCTGCTTCAGCAGGTGAGTGTCTCTAGAATTTTCAGGATTCAAGGTTTATACTTTTTTTTAATGCCCAGTTATTTTGTCAATTGCATCAATTAGGTTATTGCTGATATTAACATATTCCTCTTGCAATGTCAGCATATATTCTTTTCGGTATGAACCTGCATCTCCAGAGTTATCCAACTCTATACACATCCCTCACCGTCGCCACGGCTTTTTTAAAGAACGTGTCATTGTATTTCCCACACGGATGTAATTTCGAACAAAGACAAGAAATCAAAACTACTTTTCTAAATGCCATTTCAAGGTGTGCAATACCATCAAACTTCGCTCTGTTGTTCCGGTTAGTTGTTTTTCAGCCAGTTTTATTTTTAAAGCAGTGGTTTCCTTGTCAAATATGTTACACCCTGAGAAACACAATGTCTGTTTCTTTTAGAGCAAACATCAATACTACTTAATTTTTTAAGGCAAACCATGAATCATGCCTCTGTAACTGAGGAGGTGGGTCCTGGGCTTCACGTGCTCCGCTCCAAACTGGGGCAAGATAGCCGGCATAATTGTCACTGCTGTCCGAGGTGTCTTCGAACGAAGCTGAGCAGAGGAGCGTGGACGTCCTGGAAATCCCCTCTCAGATTCTCACCCATCTAGAACTACAAAACATCAGGAAAAAATAGAACCATTCCGCATATGTTTCCCGCGCGGAACTAAAGTAAAACGGATCAAGTTTGATGCAGGTGCACTTTTACTTATACACATAACTTTTTATTTTTCTTAACTACTTTCAGTCAATTCAATTGCGATCGCAATACTCTCTCGGGAAAATGCGGACTCTCCAAGTGCATCACCCGTTACCTGATGGGAATGGCAACAGGCGACCTGATGGTGGTTTTCGTTGTTGCTATTGTGGAACAGACTAATTATACATATGTTTATGCTGATTTCTTGCTCATTACTCCGTTATGCCCTCTGACAAATGTACTGAGGGTTATAACCATGGATTGTTCTGTATGGCTTACGGTCAGTTTTACTTTTGATCGCTTCATTGCAATTTGTTGTCAAAAGTTGCGTGAACGGTACTGCAAAGAGAGAACTGCAACTGTGGTCATGGTGACTGTGGTGGCAGACAGCTGCGCCAGGGGCGTTCCCTTTTACTTCGTGATGGAGTCTGATGTCATAATTAACAACGTGCCATGGGGCTGCGTCTTACCAACGGATTACCTCACTTCATCTTTGTGGAAAGGATTCGAGATACTGGATAGTATCTTAACACCTTTATTACCAATCTGTTTAATTCTGCTGTTCAATGGATTAACGATCAAAAATATCATTGCGTCAAATAAAGTCCGAAGAGAACTTCGGAACAGCAGCGACGCTAAGGATGATACCGAAGTGGTGAACAGGAGAAAGTCAATGTTTTTGTTGTTCGCAATATCAAGTAATTTCATTTTACTTTGGATACCTTATGTAGTAGTTTCACTGACTTGGCAGGTACAAAATTATTCGCGGGCCTATCAGTTAATTTATAGTTGTAGAATCGTCGAATAAAACGGACGCCAACAGACCGTTTCGTAGAAAACCCGCATGCTGAACCTGATCATTACTAAGCCTATCCCACTCCATTCCACTCAGCCGGTCCCACTCCCTTATTCGCTCGCAATGCATCAGTCGAACTCACATGTAAGCGATGTAATTATATCACATTATTTGGTAGTTTATTCCAAAGAATTATTAATAAACATGTCAAACAATAAAGGAGGCATCACCTTCCCTGTGGCACTCCAGTACTTACTGGTCTCCAAACTGCAAAGCAATTCTCCACAATCACCAAGCCAATTGGGTATCCAATTTGTTATCCAATAGTGAATCCACTGTATTTTAACATACTGGAGAAGCGTATCTGATCAAATGTCTTCCTAATGTTCACACTGTCCAATCCTCACACAAACCCCCCCCCCCCCCCCAATCTACTTGTCAGACCGTAACGAAACAATCATATTTTTTAGACTAAATCGTCCACGAAAAATCCATGCAAAATATCGTTAGTCAAATGTTGCGTTTCAAAGTGTCCCTGAGCAGACCATGATTTTTCAAAAACAAATATATCGTGTCCTTTAGAATCATCCCCAGTATAGTTCAAGCCGTTAATATCACGTTTAGTAGTCAGTAAATCCATGAATTGAGACTGCAACACTTGTTAAATGAATGTACAGTATGTGATGTTCTCGTCTTCCAATACCAACCCCGAAGAAAGGTAGATTTTTTTCCCACGACCTCGGTAGTCTCCACGATTGCTGCCCAAGTATACTAGTTTACACCAGGTCAGTTCATGAGTTTTATCAAATGTTATGCGCTCAACAACACCCGCACGTCCTTCACCGCCACGTTGATATGCTTCAGGGCATAACTTTTTGCGTTCCTGAAATCAACGGCATTCGTGTACTTTTCCACGGTAAATACAAAATTGTATTAAAGGAATAGACCATTGGAAATGTGTTTTATCCACCCGACGTTCTAATTTAATGCTAAATTAAAAAATTACACCAAAGAACGCAGCACTGACAATTGATTATCGCAGTAATATAATTCCGCAGCAAAGGGTTATTGATGCCTGGGACACGATTGCAACTCTTTCTGTGGTAACTGTAGAAGTTGGCACAACTTTTTTTAAACTGGTGTCAGATAAAGTGAATTGGAATTCAATGTTTTGCATAGAAACAGGGGAAAATATATCGACTCCGGCTTCCACAGCGAGAAATCCCTCTCCATCCAATACACAAATGAATTACACAATAGCTTGTAAAAGAAAACGTCGTCTTTCACGAAAGTAGTTCAACTTTACAGTTTATCTTGCAGTTTTGCATGCGAGGAGGCTGGTTTCTGAAATGTGGTCGGCTGTGATAACCGTTGTTCGTTCTTGCTATTTGGCATTACTGATTAAAGCTGCAGTAGGCGAAATTATCTCATCGAAGCGAGTTTACCTCAAGGACACCACGCATCAGAGCCGAAAATAGTGGCTGAAAGTTGTGCACAACCGCGCCTCCCGATCATTTTATTTGCCTGTTCTTCCATTCGCACCTTTCTTCGCCCTTTAAATTCCCACAAAAAAAGAATACATTCTTTGAATTAATTACATATGTGGTTTCAGGATTATCAGCATTTCAGAAATAAAATAGAAGATAGACACAAAACGCTGGAGTAACTCATTGCGTCTGGAAGCATCTCGAGAGAGAAGGAATGGGTGAAGTTTCGAAACGCTTTTTCAGACTAAAACAATTATCCGAAGAAGGGTCTCGTCCCGAAACGTCACCCCTTCCTTCTCTCCAGAGATATAGTCTGTCCCGCTGAGTTACTACAGCTTTTTGTGTCTATCTTCGGTTTAAACCAGCAACTGCAGTTCCTTGAAACACGTCTTTAGAAATAATTTCCATTTGACTAAATATTGAAATATGGGCGATCAAACCGATACCATAGATCTGACCATGGTACTTCGACCATTAGCAAATTTGCAGATGACACAAAGCTGGGTGGCAGTGTGAACTGTGAAGAGGATGCTATGAGAATGCAAGGTGACTTGGACAGTTGGGGACTGGGGCAGATGCATGGCAGATAAAGTTTAATGTGGATAAATTTGAGGCTATCCACTTTAGTAGATAAAACAGGAAGGCAGATTACTATCTAAATGTTGCGAAAAGGGGAAGTACAACGGGATCTAGGGGGCCTTGTTCATCAGTCTATGAAAGTAAGCATGCAGGTACAGCAGGCAGTGAAGAAACCGAATGGCATTTTGGCCTTTCTAACAAGAGGAGTCGATTAAAGAAGCAAAGAGGTCCTTCTGCAGTTGTACAGAGCCCTAGTGAGACCACACCTGGACTATTGTGTGCAGATTTGATCCCCTAATTTGAGGAAGGACATTCTTGCTATTGAGGGAGTGCAGCGTAGGTTTACAAGGTTAATTCCCGGGATGGCGGGATTGTCATATGCGGAGAGAATGGAACGGCTGGGATTGTACACTCTGGAGTTTAGACGTTTGAGAGGGGATCTTACTGAAACATATAAATTTGTTAAGGGTTTAGACACGCTAGAGGCAGGAAACATGTTCCCTATGTTGGTGGAGTCCAGAGCCAGGTGCCACAGTTTAAGAATAAGGGGTAAGCCATTTAGAACGGTGACGAGGAAACACTTTTTCTCACAGAGAGTTGTGAGTCTGTGGAATTCTCTGCCTCACAGGACGGTGGAGGTCGGTTCTCTGGATACTTTCAAGAGAGAGCTAGAGACGGCTCTTAAAGATAGCGGAGTCAGTCGATATGGGGAGAAGGCAGGAACGGGGTACTGATTGGGGATGATCAGCCATGATCTGATTGAATGGCGGTGCTGGCTCGAAGGGCCGTATGGCCTACTCCTGCACCTATTGTCTATTGTCTATTGAAATCAGAAATTTATTTCTCTGGCCACTGGTGTTGTGAAGTATGAACGATTCGAAAACTTTAATGTGGTTATGTCATTTAATTTTATAACTTTTCCGCTTAAGACATTTCATATTTTTTATATATCACTTTACGTTTCTTGTTGGAAAACTCTTCTGTATCCAGGGTGACGATTCATGCATCGAAAAGAAAATAATAAAAGTAGAGCGGCAGCGAATGGATGGAATACTTTATTGTCACATGTGACAAGGCTTTAGAGTCGCCACAAAAACGGCGCTGACAAAGTTACCAGGGACCACCCCGGCTCCTGCTTTGTTCTCTCCGACCCTCCCGGCAGTCTCACCACGACGGTGGCTCCATTGTTCATTGTTGTCACCCTCTCTCACGGCGCCCGCCCCCCCCCCCCCCCAGGCGGTGTAGTCGGGGCGGTGCCGCTGGATGGGGATGAGAGTATACGTGCGATCGGGAAGATGCTGATGTGGTGCTAGTTCGTTCACAGGCAGGATGTGCTGTCTATTGCGTCTGTACGTGCCGCCGTCGGCACTGGCCAGATATGAGAGGCTTTTCAGAAGAGAGAAAAGCAGGAAATCTCCAGGACTGTACAATGTTTCCCCCTCAACTCTTAATCTCTGTGCAGAACAACTGGCATTGGTCTTCACAGACGTTTTTTACCAGTCCCTGCAAACCTTTACTGTCCCTGCCTGCTTCAAAGTCTCCACTATTGTCACTGTACCCAAAACGGCAAGGATTACCGGTGGTAATGACTGCAGGCCTGTCACACTGACCTCTGTAGTCATGAAGACCCTTGAAAGTCTTGTGCTGGCCTAGCTGGAAAATATCACGACCCCCCTGCTGGATTCTATGCAGTTTGCATATCTCGCCAATAGATCTGTGGATGATGCAGTCAACCTGGGCCTGCACTTCATCCTCCAGCACCTAGACCGCCAGGGGACCTATGCGAGGATTTTGTTTCTTGATGTTAGCTCTGCATTAAACACCATTGTGCCAGAGCTACTACACTCCAAACATTCCGTGTTGACTGTGCTTGAACCCCTCTGTCGGTGGATCACCAACATCCTGACAGGGGAAGCAGCATGTGAGGCTGGGAAAGCACATCTCGGACCTGCAAACCCTCAGCATAGAAGCATCGCAAGGCTGCATACTCCCCCCTCTCCTCTACTCGCTCTCTACACCAATGACTGACTCCTCTCGAAAGCTTCTCATGTTTGCGGACGACATAACCCTGATTGGAGTGATCCAGGATGGAGAGGAATCTGCCTACAGACAGGACTTGTCACATCTGGTGTCCTGGTGCCAACGCAACAACCTGAAGCTCAATGCTCTTAAGAAAGTAGAATTGATTGAAGCCTTTAGGAGAGCTCCCCCTCCCCTCACCCCACTGACCATCAGCAACACCACAGTTACATCTGTGGAATATTTTATGTTCCTGAGAACCGTCATCTACAAGGACCTTAAGTGGGGGCTACGATCTACTCCGCAGTCAAAAAGGCACAAGAGAGGATGTACTTCCGGCGGCAGCGGAGGAAGCACAATGTACCACAGGCAACGATGGTCCAATTCTACACGGGCATCGTAGAGTCTCTCCTCACCTTCTCCATCATTGTCTAGTTTGGCTCAGCCACAAAGCACGACACCTGGTGGCTGCAGCGAATCGTCCAATAGCTGAGAAGGTTATTGGCTGCAACCTTCCTTCCATTGACGAACTGTACACTGCAAGGTACAGGTTGCGAGCGGGTAAGATCATCTTTGACCAGTCTCACCCTGGCCAAAAACTCTTTGAATCACTTCCCTCTGGAAGGCGACTCCGGACTGTCAAAGCTGGCACAGCCAGACAAAAAAACAGTTTTTTTCCACGAGTAGTAGCTCTACTCAATAACCAAAAATCTGTAGCCTCTTTTTGCTCTGGTATTTTATTTGATTCACATGTTTAATCAATAATTTTTTATTAGTAATGTTTAATGTTTTATGTATCATTCTTAACTGTCACTGTATGTCATGGTGTCACTTGCGGGCGGCGCGCCGAGGCAACATCCATCTATGTGAATACTTGTCCAATAAATGTATTCAAATTCAAATTTATTCAAATGAACGTGGCTTGGGAGCAGTTCCAGATGTTACACCGAGCCGGTCCTGACCATTTTTGTTTGCAGACGGACCAGTTATCCCTTGGCTCGTGGTGGTAGTGTCTGTCGTCTTTTCATACCATCTTTTTTGAACGAATCGTTTTTATTGCAGCTTGGGCTCGATTTCGGTTGGTATTCCCTCACTTGTTTGGCACTCCTAACCGCACGTTCAGCCAGCCAGTTTGACTGTGGGTATTCTGGGCTGCTGGTGATATGACCAAAGTCCCAGCGTTTTGCAAAGTTTTTGAAGTACTGGCTGGTAAATTGACTGCCATTGTCATATAGTTGTTGATATGGAGACATGTGGACAGAGAAATGGCGTTCCAGCTTCTGGACTACCGCTGCGGAGATGGGGCTACGGAGTAGATCAATTTCAAACCATCCGGAATAAGAGTCGACTAGAACCAGGTATTGTTTGCCATGCCAATTAAAAATGTCGGTTGCCACTGTAGACCATGGGACGTCGGGAACCCGGTGTGGGAGAAGTGGCTGCTACTGTTGGTGTGGTGCCAAACTATTGCATACCGCATAGGACTCTACATTCTTACGAATATAGTCAGTAATTCCTGGCCAGAAAAACATGATTTTCGCTCGTAGAATGATTGCCTCTGCGCCTGGATCTCTCCCATTGACAGCATCGGAGTACTTGCTGTGTAGGGGGGCAGGAATTACAGCGTTTTGGCTCTTTACGATAACGCCATCTTGTAGTACTAGTTCGTCACGAACGGAAAAGAAGGGCCGTATTGGAAATGGTAGACTGTATTGTTTGTCTGGCAACCCGTGCTGTGTGACAGAGGAGAGCGATCGTAAGGTGTCGTCAGCAGCGGTCTGGTCTGCCAGGTCTTCCAAACAGGACGAAGGAATATAGGAGACCATCATGACAAAGAAATTGTGATTATCTGTGGACGGTTTCTCGCAGGTCTTTAGTGGAGCTCGCGGCAGGGTGTCAGCCAAGTGCATGTCTTTGCCACGTTTGTAAGTTGGATCAATGTCATAATTCTGTAGTTGAAGCATCATACGTTGGAGTCCCGCTGGAGCAGCGTGTATCGGTTTGTTCAGAATGCTGATTAGGGGTTGATGGTCAGTTTCAATCGTGACCGTTTTTCCGAAGATGAAGTCATAACAATCTTTGCAGGCGAAAACGACCGCTAGCAGCTCCTTTTCAATCTGAGCGTACCGTTGTTCATTGTCAGTCATGGTGCAAGAAGCATAGGCAACAGGTCTGTTGCCGTGCCCGTTCAAAGTCAAAGTCAAAGTCAAATTTGTATTCGTCACATCGTTGTTTTGGAGGCAAGCTGTTCCTAAGCCATTCTGGGAGGCGTCATAGGTCAGTGTGACAGGCAGATAAACATCGAAGTAGGTGCGGGTCGCGGCACAAAACATTTGTTGTTTAGGAGTCGAACGCCCTCCGCTGCTGTTCATTGCCAGGAACAAAGAGTGTCTTTGTGAGATAGCTCGCGCAGTGGGTCCGATAGTTCACTGAAATTCGAAATGAATTTCCACAAGTAGTTTCCCATACCAAGGAATCTCGCTCACTCCGAGTTTGCACTTTAGGCGGTTGAACTAGGGACTGATTGTTTTTAAATGTCTTTAAATTCTCGTCGTGTGCTTGGACAGTTTGTTCAGCAATAAGAATATCATCAACAATGATAGAGCATGGGTAACCTGCAAATAGTTGTTCCATGGTGTGCTGAAATACTTCACTTGCCGAGTTTATGTCGAAAGGCATACACCGAAATCTGTTGCGTCCAGAGGGTGTGCTGAAAGTGGTTAGCTTTGAAGAGTTGTGATCCAACGGAATCTGCCAGAATGAACTCTTGACATCTAGAACTGAGAATACTGTTGCCTCGCCCAACATGATCCACAGTGCGCATGGGACAGTGTGGTCGTTCGGTGGCCGTGTTTAAACTTTTGGGATTGATACAAATCCGTATTTCTTCCTTATGACTTTTTTGTTGCTACGACCATGGTTGAGACAAAGACCCACGGGTCAACAACGGTGGAAATCACACCCAGAGTCTCCATTTTGTTGAGTTATTTTTATACAAGACCCCGCATAGAATGGGGAATCCAGTGTGCAGGACGGATAACTGGCAGGACCTCAGTGTCGGTCGTGATCGTGTACTTGAGGGGAAGCTTGCCAAGCTTGTTGTCAACGAGATTTCCGTATTGTTCCAGGAAATGTTGAGTAGAGCTGCGTGTTGTAGACAGTTATTGAACCGCCGTACAGAAGGTGACCAAACCTAGGTCGTTACAGACATCTATGCCGAGCAGACAAGTGACTTTCTGTCGGAAAATAAAGAAGCTCAGATTGTAGAGACGTGACTCTAGGTGGCTCTTTAATTCGACTTCCAACAGGGTGCACTGCAACCCCTCCAAAGTGAAGTAACATGGCGGCGCTCTGATTGATGACCTCGGTTTTGCGAATCCTGTGGAGCTCAGATAAGGACAGAACGTTACAACGAGCTCCAGTGTCGAGCTTCGCAATAACACTATTCCCGTAAATGAGGAGAGTGACAATGGGATCTCGGTGTTTAGAAGACAAGTCTGACAAGGATTGTATGTTTATACTTAGTCCTTCTGTAGCAGGCGGCATTTCCTCGTTAGTCTGAGAGGTTGAAGTGGGAGTTACGTGGGAAGGTTCTGGCTGTAGCAGGTGTACTGATTGCTTTGTCTCTGCTCTGTTCCCACCCGAGCGACAGCAGCGGATGAAGTGATTTATACGTTTACAATAGTGGCAAACCTTTCCACAAGCCGGGCATTGTTCACGAATGCCTGCATGCGAACCTCAACAGTTCACACAATTACTAACAAATCCGTCATTGGATTTGCCGGGCACTTGGGGAGACTGGCGCCGGACCTGGAAAAACGTGCCGGCAACATTTAGATCACAGGCAGTGTGGGGACCCGGCCCCAAAGATTTAGTGTGAGAGTCTGTCCTCTCTGCAACGCGAAAAAGATTCTCATCCCTTTCCGGAGTGAGGTCTGCATCACGTATGTTCATCACGCATCTTATCATTGAGAATGCCATAAACCAGTCTATCACGAATAAGACAATCACATAGATTTTCAAACTCGCATAGGCTGGCGATGCGCTTTAAATGGCTGATATAGGCTTCGACAGACTCACCTTGGCTTTGGCTGCGCAAAAAAAACATGTGGCGCTCCATTACGACATTGGTGCGTAGCTCACACAGTTGTCTGAACTTATTCAGTCTATAGATTCTGCCGGGACTATCTTAATACCGGCAGCGTTTAGCTGGGCTGGGGCGTAATGGAATCGGCATGCACGTCGAGTGGCTTCTGTACCAGCCAGATTGAGGAGAACGGAGGCACGAATATTTGGCGTTGCAGCTTGATGTGCTGCACGGATATACACGGTGAAGTCCTCTTTAAAGATACGCTAACGCTCAGCGTGGTCGTCATCAAATACAAGTGGTTCGGGCTTTCGAAGTGCACCTGCCATAGTGAAAAACGAACTGAAGTTTAAAAAAAAAACTAAAACAAATTGGAACCAAACTAGGCGAGTAAGGGCTCCATACTTTCTGACACCATGTTGAATGATGAGACCCATACACAGAGGTAATAACTCATAGTCTTTATTGCAGTACAAGCGGAGGGAACATTACATGCTTTCATCCCCGTGGTCTGCATCAAGTCTGCCGGGAGACAGTGACGCGTTAACTTAACTATACTAGCAGTCCAAGGAAGGGATGCAGATCTGGAATGGACAACATAAAGAATGTGCAGCATGGATAATGTGTGTGGTGATAGATATAATAAAGACAGCCTAATCTACACGCCCCCTCCCCGCACCCTCACTCTCCCCCCTTCCGCATTCCCCATACCCGGTATTCCCCTCCAACACTGCCGGGTTCTCCCTTCGCTAGCGGCGCCCCTACTGGCTCTGGCCCTCCTCGCTTTCGGCGGTCCCTTCGATCTCCGACGGCCCTCCTCGCTCACCGACGGCTTTCCTACGGTACCCCTCGTTCTCCAACAGCCCTTCGCGCTCTCCGATGGCCCACTTGTTTTCCGACTGTTCCCTCACTGTCTAACGGCCCTCCTCACGCTCCGATGGCCCACATTGCTCTCAACATATTGAGGTCTTCACGCTCTCGGCGGCGCAGGTCACTTCGTCGCCAGTGGCTCGGAGCCGAGTTCGCAGACCACGTTGGGCAAGCCGAGCCTTCCGGATGGGTCCTCCGTCCTCGTTGAGCGAGTCCTCGGTCCGCGTGGTTCGAGCCTGGCCTGGTGGATGACTTGGCCCCGCCTCGCATTTCGTAACTATTCAATCATTTTGTATTACACCTGCTGGTTTTTTTATACCTACCCGCTGTCTATTAATCTGTCTCTCAAAACAAACCTAATCTGTATCCGCCTATCACTCACCGGGCTTTGTCCTGCCCACGTCGATTTCCCTTCCCTCTCCTCCTCCCCACCACAATCAGTCTGAACAAAGGTCGTGACATGAAACATCATCTATCCACGTACTGCAGAGATGCTGCCTTGTCCACTGCGTTACTCCAGCATGTTGTGTCTGTTTTTGTAACTGGCACATAAAGTTATTTGTATCTTGTGACAGACGGTTCCGGGACGGGAGGGCTTCTGTTATAAGAGCGGCCGGATAAGCTGGGACATTATTCCTGGAGCGGTGGAGGCTGCTGGGTTGATCTAAAAGAGGTACGTGGAGTCACGAGGTGCGTTGGACAGTTGCGCCTTCACGGTCTTTTTTCAGGTGTCGTGAAGTCTAAAAGTGAAAGACTCAAATTTAAGGCGAGAGGAGAAAAATATGAAAGGGTCTGTTTCAATGTTGTTTTCATTCTGTGACTCTACAAGTAACGTTGCATTTATGTTACTGGAAGGCTCGCGGGAATTGTTTAGGCATTCGGCCTCTTATGGTAGACACACTGATCTTCAAACGCAGGAATCTTGCGTGGAACACAACGTGCTGGAGTAACTCAACGCCTCAGCCAGCGTCTGTGGAAGACATGGTTGTGCGGCGTTTTGGAGCGGGGCCTTTGTTCAAGCAGGTTCCCTCTGAAGAACGAGTGGATGGAGTCTGAAGAAGCGTCCCGATCCGAATCGTCGCCTGTCGATATCCTCCAGAGATGCCGACTGAGCCGCTGAGATAGTCAAGCACTTTCATCCACTGGAAACCAATATGTTTGAATGATATGCTGGAAGATCAGTTATAGTAAAACCTATACATTTCCTATTAAATGTTTCCTATCTCACCTGAAACATATGTTTTCTGGTTCTTGATTCCAGTACCCCGGGCTAAAACGATGTACAGGTATATTGACCCTTTTTTTCACTCATGATTTTAAGTTGTATTATATCACCATTAACCTCCACGCGTTACAAGGGATAAAATCTTAGCTTCCACATCCTATCCATGTAGCTCAGGTACTTGCGTCCTGGCAACGTCCTTATACATTTTCTCTGGATTGTTTCCAACTGAATGGTATTCTTCCTTAAGCAGGCTGACCAAAACAGGACAATATCATCAATATGCGGCCACAACAAAAGCATGAAAAAATGTAGTGTTTTCTATACTCAATAACCTGGTGGAATACGCACCAATCATTCTGGATTCCTCGGCTAAACAACTCTTCACATTCACTGTGAAGAAATTGCTCTGGTTGGACTTTCCAAAGTGCAAAACCTCACAGTTATCTGTATCACACTGCAATCGCCAATCCTCATTCTAGCTGCCTAGTTGATGAGGTTCCTGCTGTTCTTCTTTATTTGACAATCTTTTCAGGTGTCCACAATATCACCTACTATGATGCGATCTACAAACTTACTAACCATGTCTTGACTGCTCGCATCTCAACCGTTGATATAACCCACAAACAGCAAACGGCACACAACCAATTCCTGAGTCACACTGATCTTCACAGGTCTCCAGTCCGAGAACCGTATCAACGGCCTTGGTTAGGTCCAGATAGACCATGTCAACGTCGTTGCACACGTCGCCTTCTCGGTTAATTCTTCAAATAATTGCAGATCAAGTTCGAATGCAAGATCTCCCACGACGCCTTTTTCCTTTGGAGCGATTATGGGGTTTATCAAGTCGCGAGTGCCATATAACTTCAAGATTAAAGGAGTCTACAATAAAAGGACAGAGGATGAGACGGGAAATCACTAATCCCAAGGGTAACGTTCACGCAGATCGTGGTGGGTACCTTCAATGATCTGCAGGAGGAATCTGTACTGGCGGACACGATGGCTATGTTGAATACACAATTGGACGTAGATTGATAGGAAGAATAGACTTGAAGGTTATTTACCACACACAGTTGAAATGAGCTACATCAAAGAAACATCTTAGTCGGCATTGAAGAGATGGGCAGAAAAGACTGCATGTCTGATGGTTCGATGGTATCTTAACATAAAGAAGGCAAAAATATCATCAGGGTTGTGGTGTGAAAATACAGTTAAAGCAACGTAAGGGGAATTTTCGGGTTTCACTTCATACCTTTCTACGAGATAAATCGACCTGACAAAAATGAATTAATATCAGTACCTGGATAATATTTCAAACGATGTGCCGCCCCACATACGTGAGAATTTCAAGCTATTAACAAACAGATCCTGAGAGATCGGTCCGAACGGTCAATCTTCTGTGGTCGAATATGTTCACTTTCACGCAGACTGCAAACTCCAGGTGCCTGTATGATACGGACCTCCTCTGTTCTTCACGGGCGATTGCAAATTTGATTAGGATATATTGATGACATTACGGGTCAATGAATACAGTACACATTTAGTTCATTGAAAAACATGACAGGCGACTAACGGGTTACACCACCAAAACTTTCCGAAAGGCTTGCCGGCAGGGTGAGCTCTCCTATTCCTGGCAAGCATTCAACTTAGTTTACCAAGCTAAAGATTTTGGGTTAATTTGACGAGGCTACCTGCTGCACATAATAGCACTTAATTTTCATATAAGCGGAATGTCCATGTTAAATATAATATTGATCTTAAAAACCGTCCCGTTTCACGCGTCAAATATCGTGCAATACGACCTGACATTTCCCTGTAAGAAGGTGACAATCAACATGAAGCCCACATGTACCGAACCTACGCTGCGGAGAGAAATTAATTGCAAAATAAAGCAATGAGTAAAAATAGATAAGTGTAAATGTTTGTTCAGTGAATTGTGCCTGATATGTCCCGACGGAGATGGCCACACTAATTGTCACAGTGGAATTTCCTTCTCTTTTATAAGTTTGTAAGCTAATCACCAGAGCATATGGGAAGTGAAACGTTCCGTACAATAGATCATTGCCTCACCGGAAAATGGGATTTGCACCCATTTACCACATTGCGAGAATATTCTATCCTGTCCTTGCAGCGGTTGCTATCCCAGGTAAGATACTTGAGCTGGCTCCGATATATTACGTTGTCTCTTTTGTTGAAAGTGCTGTACGGTAGCATAATCCCCTTGATATGCAGCTCAGATTCTGCTCCAAGAGTGTCTCTAGAATTTTCAGGATTCAAGTTTCTACTTTTTTTTTATGCCCAGTTATTTTGTCAATTGCATCAACTAAGTTATTCCTGATATTAACATATTCCTCTTGCATTATCAGCATATGTTCTTTCCGGTATGAACCTATATCACCAGAGTTATCCAACTCTATACACATTCCTCACCGTCGCCACGGCTTTTTTAAAGAACGTGTTCATTGTATTTCCCACACGGATGTAATTTCGAACAAAGACAAGAAATCAGAACTACTTTTCTATTTGTCTAAATGCCATTTCAAGGTGTGCAATAACATCAAACTATGCTCTGTTGTTCCGGTCAGTTGTTTTTCCGCCAGTTTTATTTTTAAGGCAGTTGTTTCCTTGTCAAATATGTTACACCCTGAGAACACCATGTCTGTTTCTTTTTGAGCAAACATCAATACTACTTAATTGTTTTTAAGGCAAACCATGAATCATGCCTCGGTAACTGAGGAGGTGGGTCCTGGGCTTCACGTGCTCCGCTCCAAACTGGCGCAAGATAGCCGGTACAATTGTCACTGCTGTCCGAGGTGTCTTGGAGTGAAGCTGAGCAGCGGAGCGTGGACGTCCTGGAAATCCCCTCTCAGATTCTCACCCATCTAGAACTACAAAACATCAGGAAAAGAATAGAACCATTCCGTGTATGTTTCCCGCGCGGAACTGAAGTAAAACGTATCAAGTTTGATGCAGGTGGACTTTTAATTATACGCATAACTTTTTTTTTTCTTAACTATTTGCAGTCAATTCAATTGCGATCGCAATACTCTCTCGGGGAAAATGCGGACTCTCCAAGTGCATCACCCGTTACCTGATTGGAATGGCAACAGCCGACCTGATGGTGGTTTTCGTTGTTGCTATTGTGGAACAGACTAATTATATATATGCTTATGCGGATTTCTTGCTCATTACTCCGTTATGCTCTCTGACAAATGTACTGAGGGTTATAACCATGGATTGTTCTGTATGGCTTACGGTCAGTTTTACTTTTGATCGCTTTATTGCTATATGTTGTCAAAAGTTGCGTGAACGGTACTGCAAAGAGAGAACTGCAACTGTGGTCATGGTGACTGTGGTTGCAGTCAGCTGCGCCAGGGGCGTTCCCTTTTACTTCGTGATGGAGTCTGGTGTCATAATTGACAACGTGCCATGGGGCTGCGTCTTAACAACGGATTACCTCACTTCATCTTTCTGGAAAGGATTCGAGATACTGGATAGTATCTTAACACCTTTATTACCAATCTGTTTAATTCTGCTGTTCAATGGATTAACGATCAAAAATATCATAGCGTCAAATAAAGTCCGCAGAGAACTTCGGAACAGCAGCGACGCTAAGGATGATGCCGAAGTGGTGAACAGGAGAAAGTCAATGTTTTTGTTGTTCGCAATATCAAGTAACTTCATTTTACTTTGGATACCTTATGTAGTAGTTTCGATGACTTGGCAGGTCCAAAATTATTCGTATACAGACCGGTATTTGAATAGCCCGACATATATCCTACAACAGTTCGGATATATGTTGCAAATACTCAGTATGTGCACCAACACGTGTATATACACACTAACACAGAGAAAATTCAGAGCGGAGCTGAGGAATGGACTGAAGTATCTGTTTCAATTAAGAGGAATATTTCATAGTTAAAGTGTAGGTTTAACTGCAAGTTACTTGAATTTAAAAATAAATGTTCTTATGCTCCCGCGGGCCTATCAGTGTGGCGCCAACAGATTCTTTCGTACAACATCCGCATGCTGAACCTGATCGTTACTAAGCCTATCCCACTCCATTCCATTCAGCCTGTCCCACTCCCCTATTCCCTCGCAATGCATCAGTCGAACGCATATGATAGCGATGTAATTATATCACATTATTTGGTAGTTTATTCCAAAGAATTATTAATATACATGCAAACAATATAGGAGGCATCGCCTTCCCTGTGGCACTCCAGTAGTTACTGGTCTCCAATCTGCAAAGCAATTCTCCACAACCACCAAGCCAATTGGGTATCCAATTTGTTGTCCAATAGTGAATCCCCTGTATTTTAACATACTGTAGAAGCGTATCTTATCAAATGTCATCCAAATGTTCACACTGTCCATTCCTCGCGCCAACCCCCTCCCCCCCCCAATCTACTTGTCAGACCGTAACGAAACAATCATATTTTTAGACTAAATCGTCCACGAAGAATCCATGCAAAATATCTCTAGTTAAATGCTGCGTTTCAAAGTGTCCCGAAGCAGACCATGATTTTCAAATACAAATAAATCGTGTGCTTTAGAATCATCCCCAGTATGTTTCAAGTCGTTAATATCAGGTTCAGTAGTCAGTAAATCCATGAATTCAGATTGCAACCCTTGTGAAATGAATGTACAGTATGTGATGTTCTCGTCTTCCAATACCATCCCCGTGGCGAAGAAAGGTAGATTTTTTTCCCGCGACCTCGGTAGTCTCCACGATTGCTGCCCAAGTATACTAGTTTACACCAGGTCAGTTCATGAGGTTTCTCAAATGTTATGCGCTCACCAACACCCGCACGGCCTTCACCGCCACGTTGATATGCTTCAGGGCATAACTTTTTGCGTTCCTGAAATCAACGGCATTCGTTTACTTTTCCACGGTAAATACAACATTTTATAAAAGGAATGGACCATTGGAAATGTGTTTTATCCACCCGATGCATAATTAATATATTCTAATTTAATGCTAAATACAAAAATTTCACCAAAGAACGCAGCGCTGACAATTTATTATCGCAGTAATATAATTCCGCAGCAAAGGTTTATTGATGCCTGGGACACGAGTGCAACACATTCTGTGGTAACTAGAATTTGGCACAACTTTTTTTAAACTGGTGTCAGATAAAGTGAATTGGAAATCAATGTTTTGCATAGAAACAGGGGAAAAAATGTCAGCGAGATATCCCACTCCATCGAAAACACAAATGAATTACACAATAGCTTGTAAATGAAAACGTCGTCTTTCACGAAAGTGGTTCAACTTTACAGTTTATCTTGCAGGATAGCATGGGAGGAGGATGGTTCCTGAAATGTGGTCGGCTGTGATAACCGATGTTCGTTCTTCCAATATGGCATTACTGATTAAAGCTGCAGTGCACAACCGGGCCTCCCGATCATTGTCTTTGCCTGTTCTTCCATTCGCGCCTTTCTTCACCCTGTAAATTCCCACAAAAACATGATGACATTCTTTGATTCAATGACTTAAATTTGAAGTTGTTTCAAGAATATCAGCATTTAGAAATAAATAGATGGACACAAAACGCTGGAGTAACTCATTGCCTTTGGACGCATCTCTCGAGAGAAGGAATGGGTGAAGTTGCGAAGCGCTTCTTCAGACTGAAGAAATTATCCGAAGAAGGGTCTCGACCCGAAACGTCACTCCTTCCTTCTCTCCAGAGATATAGCCTGTCCCGCTGAGTTACTCCAGCTTTTTGTGTCTATCTTCGGTTTAAACCAGTAACTGCAGTTCATTCAAACACGTCTTTAGAAATAACTTCTATTTGACTAAATATGGAAATATGGACGAACAAACCGATACCATAGATCGGACCATGGTACTTCGACCATTAGCAAATTTGCAGAAGAAACAAAGCTGGGTGGCAGAGTGAACTTTGAGGAGGATGCTATGAGAATGCAGGGTGACTTGGACAGTTTGGGGGAGTGGGCAGATGCATGGTAGATAACGTTTAATGTGGATACATTTGAGGTTATCCACTTTGGTAGCAAAAACAGGAAGGCAGATTACTATCTAAATGGCGTCAAGTTGGGAATAGGGGAAGTATAATGGGATCTGGGGGGTCCTTGTTCATCAGTCTATGAAAGTAAGCATGCAGGTACAGAAGGCAGTGAAGAAAGCGAATGAATGTTGGCCTTTATAAGAAGAGGAGTCGATTAAAGGAACAAAGATGTCCTTCTGCAGTTGTACAGAGCCCTAGTGAGACCTCACCTGGATTATTGTGTGCAGTTTTGGTCCCCTAATTTGAGGACAGGTTTACAAGGTTAATTTCCGGAAGGGCGGGACTGTCATATTCGGAGAAAATGGAGCGGCTGGGCTTGTACACGCTGGAGTTTAGAAGTTTGAGAGTGGATCTTATTGAAACATATAAGATTGTTAAGGGTTTTGATACGCTAGAGGCAGGAAACATGTTCCCGATGTTGGGGGAGTCCAGAACCAGGGGCCACAGTTTAAGAATAATGGGTAAGCCATTTAGAACGGAGACGAGGAAACACTTTTTCTCACAGAGAATTGTGAGTCTGTGGATTTCTCTGCCTCAAAGGACGGTGGAGGCCGGTTCTCTGGATACTTTCAAGAGAGAGCTAGATTGGGCTCCTAAAGCTAGCGGAGTTAGGGGATATGGGGTGAAGGCAGGAACGGGGTACTGATTGGGGATGATCAGCCATGATCACATTGAATGGCGGTGCTGGCTCGAAGGGCCTATTGGTCTACTCCTGCACCTATTGTCTATTGTCTATTCAAACCAGAAATTTATTTCTCTGACCACTGGTGTTGTGAGGTATGAACGATTCGAAACCTTTAATGTTTTTATATCATTTAATTTTATGACTTTTCTGCTTAAGACATATCATTTTTTTTAATATATCACTTTGCTTTTCTTGTTGGAAAACTCTTCTGTATCCAGCGTGACGATTCATGTTTGGAAAAGAACAATAATAAATGTAGAGCGGCATCGAATGGATGCAATACTTTATTGTCACGTGTGACAAGGCATTAGAGTCGCCACAAAAACGGCGCTGACAAAGTTACCAAATACCACCCCGGCTCCTCATTTGTTCTCTCCGACCCTCCCGGCAGTCTCACCACGACGGTGGCTCCATTGTTCCTTGTTGTCACCCTCACTCACGGCTGTCCCCCCCAGGCGGTGTAGTCGGGGAGGTGCCGCTGGATGGGGATGGGAGTTTACGTGCGACCGGGATGATGCTGAGGTGGTGCTATTTCGTTCACAGGCAGGATGTGCTGTCTATTGCTTCTGTACGTGCCGCCGTCGTGTCTGGCAAGATATGAGAGGCTTTTTCAGAAGACAGAAAAGCCGAAAATCTCCAGGACTGTACAATGTTTCCCCCTCAACTCTTAAACTCTCTGCCGAACAACTGGCATCGGTCTTAACAGACATTTTTAACCAGTCCCGGCAAACCTGTCCTGTCCCTGCCTGCTTCAAAGTCTCCACTATTTTCACCGTACCCAAAACGGCAAGGAATACTGGTGTTAATGACTACAGGCCTGTCACACTGACCTGTGTCGTCATGAAGACCCTTGAAAAGCTTGTGCTGGCCAAGCTGAAAAATATCACGATCCCCCTGCTGGATCCTGTGCAGTTTGCATATCGGGCCAATAGATCTGTGGATGCTGCAGTCAACCTGGGCCTGCACTTCATCCTCCAGCACCTAGACCGCCAGTGGTCCTATGCGAGGATTTTGTTTGTTGATTTGAGCTCTGCATTCAACACCATTGTGCCAGGGCGAACACACTCCATAATTTCTGAGTTGACTGTGCCTCAACCCCTCTGTCGGTGTATCACCAGCTTCCTGACAGACAGGAAGCAGCATGTGAGCCTGGGAAAGCACATCTAGGTCCCGCAAACCCTCGGCTTAGGAGCATCGCAAGGCTGCGTACTCTCCCCTCTCCTCTACTCTCTGTACACCAATGACTGCACCTCCTCTGACTCCTCTCGAACGCTTCTCAAGTTTGTTGACGACACAACCCTGATTGGAGTGATCCAGGATGGGGAGGAATCTGCCTACAGACAGGAATTGTCACATCTGGCATCCTGGTGCCATCGCAACAACCTGGAGCTCAATGCTCTCAAGAAAGTAGAATTGATTGAAGACTTTATGAGAGCTCCCCCTCCCCTCACCCCAGTGACCATCAACAACACCTCAGTCACATCTGTGGAGTCTTTTAAGTTCCTGAGAACCGTCATCTACAAGGACCTTACTTGGGGGGCTACCATCGACTCCACAGTCAAAAAGGCACAACAGAGGATGTACTTCCTGCGGCAGCTGAGGAAGCACAATGTACCACAGGCAATGATGGTCCAATTCTATAAGGTAATCGTAGAGTCTATCCTCACCTTCTCCATCATGGTCTGGTTTGGCTTAGCCACCAAGAACGACACCCAGAGGCTGCAGCGAATCGTCTAATCAGCTGAGAAGGTTATTGGCTGCAACCATCCCTCCATTGACGAACTGTACACTGCAAGCGCCAAGAAGCGAGCGGGCAAGATTATCTTTAGCCACTCTCACCCTGGCCAAAAACTCTTTGAATCACTTCCCTCTGGAAGACGACTCCGGACTGTCAAAGCTGCCACAGCCAGACAGAAAAACCGTTTTTTTCCACGAGTAATAACTCTACTCCATAACCAACAATCTGTAGCCTCTTTTTGCTCTGGTATTTTATTAAATTCACATGTTTAATCAATAATCTTTTACTAGTAATGTTTAATGTTTTATGTATCGTTCTTAACTGTCATTGTATGTCATGTTGTCACTTGCGGGCGGTGCGCCGAGGCAAAATCCATGTATGTGAATACTTGGCCAATAAACTTATTCAAATTCAAATTTATTCAAATGAACGTGGCTTGGGAGCAGTTCCAGATATTACACCGAGGCGGCCCTGACCGTTTTTGTTTGTAGACGGACCACTTGTCCCTTGGCTAGTGGTGGTAGTGTCTGCCCGTCTTGTCATACCATCTTTTTTGAACGAATCGTTTTTGTTGCAGCTTGGGCTGGATTTCGGATGGTGTTCCATCACTTGATTGGCACTCCTACCGCACGAGCAGCCAACCCGTTTGACTGTGTGTATTCTGGGCTGCTGGTGATATGACCAAAGTCCCAGCGTTTAGCAGGGATTTTGAAGTACTCTGGGAAATTCACTGCCATTGTCATATAGTAGTTGATCCGGGACCCGTGGACAGAGAAATGGCGTTCCAGCTTCTGGACTACCGCTGCGGAGATGGGGCTACGGAGTAGATCAATTTCAAACCATGCGGAATAAGTCGACTAGAACCAGGTATTGTTTGCCATGCCAATTAAAAATGTCGGTTGCCACTGTGGACAATGGGAGGTCGGGAACCGCGTGGGAGAGAAGTGGCTGCTATTGTTGGTGTGCCAAACTGTTGCATACCACAGAGGCCAGACCAGACCAGAAAAACATGATTTTCGCTCGTAGAATGATTGTCTCTGTGCCTGGATGTCTCCAATGGACAGCATCGAAGTACTTGCTGTGTAGGGAGGCAGGAATTACAGCTTAGTGGCCCTTTACGATAATGCCATCTTGTACTACTGTTCGTCACGAACGGAAAAGAAGGGCCTCATTGGGAATGGTAGACTGTATTGTTTGTCTGGCCACCAGTGCTGTGTGACAGAGGAGAGCGATCGTAAGGTGTCGTCAGCTGCGGTCTGGTCTGCCAGGTCTTCCAAACAGGACGAAGGAATATAGGAAACCGTCATGACAAAGAAATTGTGATTATCTGTGGATGGTTTCTCGCAGGTCTTTGTTGGAGCTCGCGACAGGGTGTCAGCCAAGTGCATGTCTTTGCCACGTTTGTAAGTTGGAGCAATGTCATAATTCTGTAGTTGTAGTTTGTACGTTGGAGTCTCGCTGGAGCAGCGTGTATCGGTTTGTTCAGAATGCTGATTAGGGGTTGATGGTCAGTTTCAATCGTGACCGTTTTTCCGAAGATAAAGTCATTAAACTTCATGCAGGCGAAAACGATCGCTAGCAGCTCCTTTTCAATCTCAGCGTAGCGTTGTTCAGTGGGTCCGATAGTTCACTGAAATTCGGAATAAATTTCCCCAAGTAGTTTGCCATACCAAGGAATCTCGCTCTCTCCGAGTTTGCATTTTAGGGGTTTGAACTTGGGATTGATCGCTTTGGTGTAGTCCAGAAATGTCTTTAAATTATCGTCGTGTTCTTGGACAGTTTGTTCAGCAACAAGAATATCATCAACAATGATAGAGCATGGGTAACCTGTTCCGTGGTGCGCTGAAATACTTCACTTCCCGTGTTTATATCGAACGGCATACGCAGGAATCTGTAGCATCCAAAGGGTGTGCTGAAAGTGGTTCGCTTTGAAGAGTCGGGATCCAACGTAATCTGCCAGAATTAACTCTTGACATCTAGAACTTACAATACTTTTGCCTCGCCCAGCTGCACTGCAACATCATCCACAGTGCGCATGGGACAGTGTGGTCGTTTGATGGCCGTGTTTAAATTTGTGGGATTGATACAAATACGTATTTCTTCCTTATTACTTTTTTGTTGCTACTACCATGGTTGAGACAAAGTCCGATGGGTCAACAGCGGGGGAAATCACACCCATAGTATTTATTCTGTTGAGATCTTATTATACACGATCCCGCTTAGCATGGGCAATCCAGTGTGCAGGACGGACAACTGGCAGGACTGCAGGGTCGGTCGTGATCGTGTACTTGATGGGAAGCTTGCCAAGCTTGTTGTCAAAGGGATTTCCGTATTGTTCCAGGAACTGTTCAGTAGAGCTGCGTGTTGTAGACAGTTGATGAACCGCCGTACAGAAGGTGACCAAACCTAGGTCGTTATAGACATCTATTCCTAGCAGACAGGTGACTTTCTCTCGGACAATAAAGAAGCTCAAAATGTAGACACGTGACTCTAGGTGGCTCTTGAACGCGACTCTTCCAACAGGGTGCACTGCAACCGCTACAAATGGAAGTAACGTGGCGGCGCTCTGATTGATGACCTCGCTTTTCCGAATCCTGTGGAGCTCAGATAAGGACAGAACGTTTCAACGAGCTCCGGTGTCGAGCTTCGCAATATCACTCATCCCGTAAATGAGGAGAGTGACCATGGGATCTCGGCATTTACAAGACAAGTCTGACAAGGATTGTATGTTTATACTTTGTCCTTCGATAGCAGGCAGCATGTCCTCTTTAGTCTGAAAGGTTGATGTGGGAGTTACCTGGGAAGATTCTGGCTATAGCAGGTGCACAGACTGCTTTGTCTCTGCTCTGTTCCCACGGGAGCAACAGCAGCGGATGAAGTGATTTAAACGTTTACAGTAGCGGCAAACTTTTCCACAAGCCGGGCATTGTTCACGAATGCCTGCATGCGAACCTCCACATTTCACACAATTACTAACAAATCCGTCATTGGATCTTCCGGGCACTTGGGGAGAGTGGCGCCGGGCCTGGAAAAACGTGCCGGCAACATTTACATCATAGGCAGTGTGGGGACCCGGCCCCAAAGATTTAGTGTGAGAATAATAGTTGATAACCAAAAAGACAATACGGGGAGAAAAGGAGAGTTACGAAGGTAAGCTCGCCAAGAATATAAAGCAGGAGAGTAAAAGCTTATTTAGGTATGTGAAGAGGGAAAATTGGTTGAGACCGAAGTTGGACCATTGAAGACTGAAAAGGGTGAATTTATTATGGGGAACAAGGAAATGGCAAATGAGTTGAACAGGTACTTTGGATCTGTCTTCATTAAGGAGGACACAAACAATCTTCCTGATATAGTAGTGCACAGAGGATCTGGGGTGACAGAGGAACTGAATGAAATCCACATTAGGCAGGAATAGGTGTTGGATAGACTGATGGGACTGAAGGCTGAAAATCCACAGAGCCTGATGGTCTGCATCCCAGGGTATTTCTGGAAGTGGCTCTAGAAATCGTGGATGCATTTGTGATAATTTTCCAACGTTCTATAGTCTCAGGATCAATTCCTGTGGATTGGAGGGTAGCTAATGTTATCCTACTTTTAAGAAAGGCGGGAGAGAGAAAACGGGGAATTATAGACGACTTAGCCTGACATCGGTGGTGGGGAAGATGCTGGAGTCAATTATAAAATATGAGATAGCCGCACATTTGGATAGCAGTAGTGGTTGGCAGACAGGAAACAAAGTGTGGGGAATAACGGGACCCTTTCGGAATGACAGGCAGTGACTAGTGGGGCACCGCAAGGCTCGGTGCTAGGATAGCAACTATTTACAGTTTACATCAATGATTTGGATGAAGGGATTCAAAGTAACATTAGCAAATTTGCAGATGACACAAAGCTGGATGGCAATGTGAACTGTGAGGAGGACGCTATGAGAATGCAGGGTGACTTGGGCAAGTTTGGGGAATGGGCAGATGCATGGCAGATGAACTTTAATGCGGATAAATGTGAGGTTATCCACTTTGGTAGCAAATACAGGAAGGAAGATTACTAACTGGCGTCAAGTTGGGAAAAGGGGAAGTACAACGGGATCTGGGGGTCCTAATACATCAGTTTATGAAAGTAAGCATGCAGGTACAGCAGGCAGTGAAGAAGGCGAATTGCATGTTGGCCTTTATAACAAGAGGAATCGAATATAGGAGCAAAGAGGTCCTTCTGCAGTTCTACAGAGCCCTAGTGAGACCACACCTGGAGTATTGTGTGCAGTTTTGGTCCCCTAATTTGAGGAAGGACATTCTTGCCATTGAGGGAGTGCAGCGTAGGTTTACAAGGTTAATTCCCGGGATGGCGGGACTGTCATATGCTGAGAGAATGGAGCAGCTGAGCTTGTACACTCTGGAGTTTAGAAGAATGAGAGGGCATCTTATTGAAACATATAAGATTGTTAAGGGTTTGGGCACGCTGGAGGCAGGAAACATGTTCCCGATGTTGGGGGAGCCCAGAACCAGGGGCCACAGTTTAAGAATAAAGAGTAAGCCATTTAGAACGGAGACGAGGAAACACTTTTTCTTACAGAGAGTGATGAGTCTGTGGAATTCTCTGCCTCAGATGGCGGTGGAGGCAGGTTCTCTGGATGCTTTCAAGAGAGAGCTAGATAGGGTCCTTAAGAATAGCGGAGTCAGGGGATATGGGGAGAAGGCAGGAATGGGGTGCTGATTTGGGATGATCAGCCATAATCATATTGAATGGCGGTGCTGGCTCGAAGGGCCAAATGGCCTATTCCTGCACCTATTGTCTTTTGTCTATTGTCTATTGTCTATTGTCTATTGTCTATTGAGTCTGTCATCTCTGCAACGCGACAATGATACTCAGCCCTTTCCAGAGTGAGGTCTGCATCACGTAACATCTGTCGTTGCAACTTGATGTGCTTACGGATATACACGGTGAAGACCTCTTCAAAGATGCGCTAGCGCACAGCGTGGTCGCCATCAAATACACATGATTCAGGCTTAGGAAGTGCACCAGCCATAGGGAAAAACGAACTAAACTAAAAAAACAAACTAAAACAAATTGGAACCAAACTAGGCGAGTAAGGGCTCCATACTTTCTGACACCATGTTGATTGATGAGACCCATACACAGAGGTAATAATTCATAGTCTTTATTGCAGTACAAGCGGAGGGAACATTACATGCTTTCATCCCCGTGGTCTGCATCAAGTCTGCCGGGAGACAGTGACGCGTTAACTTAACTATACTAGCAGTCCAGGGAAGGGACGCAGATCTGGAATGGACTACATAAAGAATGTGCAGCATGCATAATGTGTGTGGTGATAGATATAATAAAGACAGCCTAATTTGCACGCCCCTCCCCGCACCCTCACTCTCCCCCCTTCAGCATTCCCCCATACACTGTATCCCCCCCCCCCCCCACACTGCCGGGTTCTCCCTTCGCTATCGGCGCCGTTACTCGCTCTCGACGGCCATCCTCGCTTTCGGCGATCCCCTCGATCTCCGACGGCCCTCCTCGCTCTCAGACGGCTTTCCTACGGTACCCCTCGTTATCCAACAGCCCTTCGCGCTCTCCGATGTCACAGTTGTTTTCCGACTGTTCCCTCACGGTCTCACGGCCCTCCTCACGCTCCGATGGCCCACATCGCTCTCAACATTTTGTGGTCTTTGCGCTCTCGGCGGCTGAGGTCACTTCGTCGCCAGTGCCTCGGGGCCGAGTTCGCAGACCACGTTGGGCAAGCCGAGCCTTCCGGGTGGGTCGTCCGTCCTCGCTGAGCGAGTCCTCGGTCCGACGAGTTCGAGCCTGGCCTGGTGGATGACTTGGCCCCGCCTCGCAATTCAAAACTATTCAATCATTTTGTATTACACCGGCTGTTTTTTTAATCCCTATCCGCTGTTTATTAATCTGTCTCTCAAAACAAACCTAATTGTATCCTCCACCCCACCACAATCAGTCTGAACAAAGATCATGACATGAAACGTTATCTATCCACGTACTGCAGAGATGCTGCCTTGTCCACTGCGTTACTCCAGCATGTTGTGTCTGTTTTTGTAACCAGCACCTAAAGTTCTTTGTATCTTGTGACAGACGGTTCCGGGACGGGAGGGCTTCAGTATAATAGCGGCCGGATAAGCTGCGGCATTTTTCCTGGTGCGGTGGAGGCTGGGGCGTTGAGCTAAAAGAGGTACGTGGAGTCACGAGGTGCGTTGGAAAGTTGCGCCTTCACTGTCTTTTTTCAGGTGTCGTGAAGTCTAAAAGTGAAAGACACTCATTTAAGGCGAGAAGAGAAAAATCTGCGAGGGTCTGTTTCAATATTGTTTCATTCTGTGTCTACAAGTAACGTTGCGTTGTGTTAGTGGAAGGCTCGCGGGAATTGTTTACGGATTCGGCCTCTTATTGTCGACACACTGATCTTCAAACGCTGGAATCTTGCGTGGAACACAACGTGCTGGAGTAACTCAACGCCTCAGCCAGCGTCTGTGGAAGACATGGTTGTGCGACGTTTTGGAGCGGGACCCTTGTTCAAGCAGGTTCCCTCTGAAGAACGAGTGGGTGGAGTCTGAAGAAGCGTCCCGATCCGAATCGTCGCCTCTCTATATCCTCCAGAGATGCCGACTGACCCACTGAGATAGTCAAGTCCTTTCATCCACTCGAAACCAACATGTTTGAATGATATGCTGGAAGATCAGTTATAGTAAAACCTATAAATTTCCTATTAAATGTTTACTATCTCACCTGAATCCTATGTTTACTAGTTCTTGATTCCACTACCCCGGGCTAAAATGATGTATATTGACCCTTTTTTTCACTCATGATTATAAGTTCTATAATATCACCACTAACCTCCATGCGTTACAAGGAATAACATCTTAGCTTCCACATCGTATCCCTATATCTCAGGCCCTTGCGTCCTAGCAACGTCGTTATAAATTCTCTCTGCATTGTTTCCAACTTAATGGTATTCTTCCTTAAGCAGGCTGACCAAAACAGGACAATATCATCAATATGCGGCCACAACAAAACCATGAAAAACTGTACTGTTTTTTTTCTATACTCAATAACCTGACAAATGAAGGTTAATGCACAAAAGGCCTCATTTTGCAACATATCTGCATATGACGCCTCGTTCATGGAATACGCACCAATAATTCTGGATTCCACGGCTTAACAACTCTTCACATTCACTGTGAAGCAATTGCACTGGTTGGTCTTTCCAAAGTGCAAAACCTCACACTTATCTGTATCACACTGCATCCGCCAATCCTCATCCTAGCTGCTTAGTTGATGAGGTTCCTGCTGTTCTTCTATATTTGACAATCTTTTCAGGTGTCCACAATATCACCTACTATGATGCGATCTACAAACTTACTAACCATGTCTTGTCTCCTCGCATCTTAACCGTTGATATAAACCACAAACAGCAAACGGCACAAATCCAATCCCTGAGGCACATTGGTCGTCACAGGTCTCCAGTCCGAGAACCTTATCAACGGCCTTGGTTAGGTCCATATAGACCATGTCAACGTCATTGCACACGTCAGCCGTCTCGGTTAATTCTTCAAAAAATTGCAGATCAAGTTCGTAATACAGGATCTCCCACGACGCCTTTTTCCTTTCAGCGATTATGGGGTTTATCAAGTCGCGAGGGCCATATAAATTAAAGATTAAAGGAGTCTACAATAAAATGACAGAGGATGAGACGGGAATTATCTAATCTTGGCCCAAGGGTAACGTTCACGCAGATCGTGGTGGGTACGTTGTTTCCTTGTCAAATATGTTACACCCTGAGAAACACAATGTCTGTTTCTTTTAGAGCAAACATCAATACTACTTAATTTTTTTAAAGGCAAACCATGAATCATGCCTCGGTAACTGAGGATGTGGGTCCTGGGCTTCACGTGCTCCGCTCCAAACTGGCGTAAGATAGCCGGCACAATTGTCACTGCTGTCCGATGTGTCTTCGCGTGAAGCTGAGCAGCGGAGCGTGGACGTCCTGGAAATCCCCTCTCAGATTCTCACCCATCTAGAACTACAAAACATCAGGAAAAGAATAGATCCATTCCGCGTATGTTTCCCGCGCGGAACTAAAGTAAAACGGATCAAGTTTGATGCAGGTGCACTTTTGCTTATACTCATAACTTTTTCATTTTCTTAACTACTTTCAGTCAATTCAATTGCGATCGCAATACTCTCTCGGGGAAAATGCGGACTCTGCAAGTGCATCACCCGTTATCTGATGGGAATGGCAACAGCCGACCTGATGGTGCTTTT
This sequence comes from Malacoraja senta, assembly GCA_038087875.1. NCBI lineage: Eukaryota > Metazoa > Chordata > Chondrichthyes > Rajiformes > Rajidae > Malacoraja > Malacoraja senta. The sequence goes on along the minus strand of CM075997.1, from coordinate 6,732,807 downwards.
CGTTATTGCAATAGTGCATCAGTGCAATAGTGCAACAGACTAATTATATATATGCTTATGCTGATTTCTTGCTCATTACTCCGTTATGCTCTCTGACAAATGTACTGAGCGTTATAACCATGGAATGTTCTGTATGGCTTACGGTCAGTTTTACTTTTGATCGCTTTATAGCAATTTGTTGTCAAAAGTTGCGTGAACGGTACTGCAAAGAGAGAACTGCAACTGTGGTCATGGTGACTGTGGTTGCAGTCAGCTGCGCCAGGGGCGTTCCCTTTTACTTCGTGATGGGGTCTAATGTCATAATTGACAACGTGCCATGGGGCTGCGTCTTAACAACGGATTACCTCATTTCATCTTTCTGGAAAGGATTCGAGATACTGGATAGTATCTTAACACCTTTATTACCAATCTGTTTAATTCTGCTGTTCAATGGATTAAGGATCAAAAATATCATAGCGTCAAATAAAGTCTGCAGAGAACTTCGGAACAGCAGCGACACTAAGGATGATGCCGAAGTGGTGAACAGGAGAAAGTCAATGTTTTTGTTGTTCGCAATATCAAGTAATTATATTTTACTTTGGATACCTTATGTAGTAGTTTCACTGACTTGGCAGATGCAAAATTATTCGTATACAGACCGGTATTTGAATAGCCCGACATATATCCTACAACAGTTCGGATTTATGTTGCAAATACTCAGTATGTGCACCAACACGTGTATAAACACACTTACACAGAGAAAATTCAGAGTAGAGCTGAGGAATGGACTGAAGTATCTGTTTCAATTAAAAGGAAAATTTCATAGTTAAAGTGCACGTTTAACTGCAAGTTACTTAAATTTAAAAATACATGTTCTTCTGCTCCCGCGGGTCTATCAGTGTGGCATTAATTTATAGTTGTAGTATCGTCGAATAAAACGGACGCCAGCAGACTCTTTCGTGCAACATCCGCATGCTGAACCTGATCGTTACTAAGCCTATCCCACTCCATTCCACTCAGCCTGTCCCACTCCCCTATTCCCTCGCAATGCATCAGTCGAACTCACATGTAAGCGATGTAATTATATCACATAATTCGGTAGTTTATTCCAAAGAATTATTAATATACATGACAAACAATAAAGGAGGCATCACCTTCACTGTGGCACTGCAGTAGTTACTTGTCTCCAATCTGCAAAGCAATTCTCCACAACCACCAAGCCAATTGGGTATCCAATTTGTTGTCCAATAGTGAATCTCCTGTATTATAACATACTGTAGAAGCGTATCTTATCAAATGTCTTCCAAATGTTCACACTGTCCATTCCTCACGCCAACCCCCCCCCCCCCCAATCTACTTATCAGACCGTAACGAAACAATCATATTTTTTAGACTAAATCGTCCACGAAAAATCCATGCAAAATATCTCTAGTCAAATGTTGCGTTATCTAGGGGAAATAGACAGGGATGTTCATTATCACCTCTGCTATTTGCTCTTGTAATAGAACCGTTAGCGGAAACTATTAGAATACATCCGAACATCCATGGTTATAATACAAAATACTCAAATAATAAAATATCATTATATGCAGATGATGTACTATTATATATTACAAAATCACAAATCAGTATACCAAATATATTAAATCTAATAGAGGAATTTGGATCCTTTTCAGGATATAGAATAAATTGGAATAAAAGTGAAATTATGACGATAAAACCTCAAGACCCAACACACCTGTTAAAATTCCCTTTTAAAATCGCTTCAGAAAAATTCAAATATTTGGGAATTGAAATTACTAGAAAATATAAATCTTTATTTAATGCAAACTATATGCCCTTACTCAATAAACTAAACATACTGATTAAATTATGCAAGACTCTCCCGATGTCTCTAATAGGCCGAATAAATGCTATAAAATTATTTTTTACCACAAATGTTATATCTTTTCCAGTCAATACCGATATACTTACCAATTTTTTTTTTAACTGGATGCTGATATTACAAATTGTATATGGGACTATAAATCCCATAGAATTCAAAGAAGACATTTGTGCAAACCTTAAGAATTTGGCGGATTATTACTCCCTAATTTCTTGTATTATTACTGGGCCGCAAATGTCAAAAATATGATTCACCTGTTGGACAACTCGGCCCAGCAGGTGGATTGGATAGTAATGGAGAGAGAGAATTGTTCCTATTTTAAAAATAGGAGCGATCCTTCTCTCACCAACAAAATTGAAGAATACATTATATAGTAAAAATCCAATTATCCATAGTACAATTAGAATTTGGAAACAAATAAAATTAACTTTAAAATTAAGAAATCTATCGCTTCTTTCACCTATAATGAATAGTCCTTCGTTTAAACTTTCTACGATAGAAAAATCGTTTACACACTGGGATAGATTAGGAATAAAAACGTTTGGAGATATGTATGATAATGGAAGTTTTTTAACATTTCACCAACTACAACTTAAATACAACTTGAGTAGTAATCAATATTTTAAATATTTTCAAATACGTGACTATTTGAAAAAATATACACAAGAATATCAAAATATGTCTCCAGACCTATTAGACGAGACAAGGAATATAAAAGCGGAATCAACTAATTTAATATCATACCTGTATAATACCATCCTAAATATAGAAATGCCATCATCTGATAGGATTAGAAGGGATCGGGAACAAGAACTAGCTATAAAAATCTCGAAAGAGAGTTGGGATAAACACTGGTTATATGTGCATAAATGCTCGATTAACGTAAGAAACATTCTAATTCAATTCAAAATCGTACATAGATTATACTATTCAAAAGCTAAAATAAGTAAATTTTACCCAAATGTCTCTTCTATCTGTGATAAATGTCTAACTCAAGAAGCAAATATAGCACATTCCTTTGTTTTTTGTATAAAAATTCAAAAATTTGGGAATGAAATCTTTGAAATGTTCACGAAATTATTTAAAATAAAACTGAAACCGAATGCAGAACTGATCATTTTTGGAACAATCGAAGCCAGTTTGGAGCTGACTTCGTTTCAAAGGAGCTTTCTTAATTATGGCTTAATAACGGCAAAAAAAACTTATACAGAAATTTTGGAAAAACGCTCCCACGCCAACGACAAAATGTGGATTTCTAATATGTCGGAACTGTTACAGCTAGAAGATATGAGATTCCTCTTAGCAGGTAAACCAGACCATTTCCAAAAGATTTGGTCTCCATTTATCGAGTTATTACAAATATAGGGTGCAACAAAATGTTGATAATAAATGGTTTCAGGACCTGGTGAGGGGTGAGTAAAGATATGAAGTAGGTACATCCCTTTTATCTTGTCTTACCTTATCTTACTTTTTTTTATTTTTCCTTCTTTTCGTTTTCCTCTTTTGTTTAACTCTTTCTTGTAGTTTAGGTCCCTATGGGTGTTCTTGGACCACTCTTTCAATCACTCACTTACTATCTTTGCTAACTCTTTCTATCCTTTTTCTTATTAAAGTTTAAAATAAGAAGTGGTACAAGAAATGTATAATTTTATGTTTGTTTGAGATCACTGTACTGTACAATACTTCTAATAAAAAAATAAAAAATATATATAAATAAAAAATAAAAAATAAAAATGTTGCGCTTCAAAGTGTCCCGAAACAGACCATGATTTTCAAATACAAATAAATCGTGTGCTTTAGAATCATCCCCAGTATCTTTCAAGTCGTTGATATCAGGTTCAGTAGTCAGTAAATCCATGAATTGAGATTGCAACCCTTGTGAAATGAATGTACAGTATTTGATGCTCTCGTCTTCCAATACCATCCCCGTGGCGAAGAAAGGTCGATTTTTTTCCCGCGACCTCGGTAGTCTCCACGATTGCTGCCCAAGTCTACTAGTTTACACCAGGTCAGTTCATGAACTTTATCAAATGTTATGCGCTCACCAACACCCGCACGTCCTTCACCGCCACGTTGATATACTTCAGGGCATAACTTTTTGCGTTCCTGAAATCAACGGCATTCGTGTACTTTTCCACGGTAAATACAACATTTTATAAAAAGGAATGGACCATTGGAAATGTGTTTTATCCACCCGATGCATAATTAATATATTCTAATTAATGCTAAATTCAAAAATTACACCAAAGAACGCAGCGCTGACAATTGATTATCGCAGTAATATAATTCCGCAACAAAGGGTTATTGATGCCTGGGACACGAGTGCAACACATTCTGTGGTAACTGTAGCATTTGATACAACTTTTTTTAAACTGGTGTCAGATAAAGTGAATTGGAATTGAATGTTTTGCATAGAAGCAGGGGAAAAAATGTCGACTCAAGCTTCCTCAGCGAGAAATCCCTCTCCATCGAAAACACAAATGAATTATCCAATAGCTTGTAAATGAAAACGTCGTCTTTCACGAAAGTGGTTCAACTTTACAATTTATCTTGCTGTATAGCATGGGAGGAGGCTGGTTTCTGAAATATGGTCGGCTGTGATAACCGATGTTCGTTCTTGCAATATGGCATTACTGATTAAAACTGCAGTGGGCGAAATTATCTCATCGAAGCATGTTTACCTCAGGGACAACATGCATCAGATCGGAAAACAGTGGCTGAAAATTGTGCACAACCACGCTCCCGGTCATTATCCTTGCCTGTTCTTCCATTCGCGCCTTTCTTCACCCTTTAAATTCCCACAAAAACATGAAGACATTCTTTGATTTAATGACATATTTGAAGTTGTTTCAAGAATATCAGCACTTTAGAAATAAACTAGAAGATAGAAACAAAATGCTGGAGTAACTAATTGCGTTTGGAGGCATCTCTCGAGAGAAGGAATGGGTGAAGTTGCGAAACGCTTCTTCAGACTGAAGAAATTATCCGAAGAAGGGTCTCGACCCGAAACGCCACCCCTTCCTTCTCTCCAGAGATATAGCCTGTCCCGATGAGTTACTCCAGCTTTTTGTGTCTATCTTCGGTTTAAACCAGTAACTGCAGTTCATTCAAACACGTCTTTAGAAATAACTTCTATTTGACTAAATATGGAAATATGGACGATCAAACCGATACCATAGATCGGACCATGGTACTTCGACCATTAGCAAATTTGCAGAAGAAACAAAGCTGGGTGGCAGAGTGAACTTTAAGGAGGATGCTATGAGAATGCAGGGTGACTTGGACAAGTTGGGGGAGTGGGCAGATGCATGGTAGATAACGTTTAATGTGGATACATTTGAGGTTATCCACTTTGGTAGCAAAAACAGGAAGGCAGATTACTATCTAAATGGCGTCAAGTTGGGAATAGGGAAAGTATAATGGGATCTGGGGGGTCCTTGTTCATCAGTCTATGAAAGTAAGCATGCAGGTACAGAAGGCAGTGAAGAAAGCGAATGAATGTTGGCCTTTATAAGAAGAGGAGTCGATTAAAGGAACAAAGATGTCCTTCTGCAGTTGTACAGAGCCCTAGTGAGACCTCACCTGGATTATTGTGTGCAGTTTTGGTCCCCTAATTTGAGGAAGGACATTCTTGCTATTGAGGGAGTGAAGCACAGGTTTACAAGGTTAATTTCCGGAAGGGCGGGACTGTCATATGCGGAGAAAATGGAGCGGCTGAGCTTGTACACGCTGGAGTTTAGAAGTTTGAGAGTGGATCTTATTAAAACATATAAGATTGTTAAGGGTTTTGATACGCTACAGGCAGGAAACATGTTCCCGATGTTGGGGGAGTCCAGAACCAGGGGCCACAGTTTAAGAATAATGGGTAAGCCATTTAGAACGGAGACGAGGAAACACTTTTTCTCACAGAGAATTGTGAGACTGTGGATTTCTCTGCCTCAAAGGACGGTGGAGGCCGGTTCTCTGGATACTTTCAAGAGAGAGCTAGATTGGGCTCCTAAAGCTAGCGGAGTTAGGGGATATGGGGTGAAGGCAGGAACGGGGTACTGATTGGGGATGATCAGCCATGATCACATTGAATGGCGGTGCTGGCTCGAAGGGCCTATTGGTCTACTCCTGCACCTATTGTCTATTGTCTATTCAAACCAGAAATTTATTTCTCTGACCACTGGTGTTGTGAGGTATGAACGATTCGAAACCTTTAATGTTTTTATATCATTTAATTTTATGACTTTTCTGCTTAAGACATATCATTTTTTTTAATATATCACTTTGCTTTTCTTGTTGGAAAACTCTTCTGTATCCAGCGTGACGATTCATGTTTGGAAAAGAACAATAATAAATGTAGAGCGGCATCGAATGGATGCAATACTTTATTGTCACGTGTGACAAGGCATTAGAGTCGCCACAAAAACGGCGCTGACAAAGTTACCAAATACCACCCCGGCTCCTCATTTGTTCTCTCCGACCCTCCCGGCAGTCTCACCACGACGGTGGCTCCATTGTTCCTTGTTGTCACCCTCACTCACGGCTGTCCCCCCCAGGCGGTGTAGTCGGGGAGGTGCCGCTGGATGGGGATGGGAGTTTACGTGCGACCGGGATGATGCTGAGGTGGTGCTATTTCGTTCACAGGCAGGATGTGCTGTCTATTGCTTCTGTACGTGCCGCCGTCGTGTCTGGCAAGATATGAGAGGCTTTTTCAGAAGACAGAAAAGCCGAAAATCTCCAAGACTACAATGTTTCCCCCTCAACTCTTAAACTCTCTGCCGAACAACTGGCATCGGTCTTAACAGACATTTTTAACCAGTCCCGGCAAACCTGTCCTGTCCCTGCCTGCTTCAAAGTCTCCACTATTTTCACCGTACCCAAAACGGCAAGGAATACTGGTGTTAATGACTACAGGCCTGTCACACTGACCTGTGTCGTCATGAAGACCCTTGAAAAGCTTGTGCTGGCCAAGCTGAAAAATATCACGATCCCCCTGCTGGATCCTGTGCAGTTTGCATATCGGGCCAATAGATCTGTGGATGCTGCAGTCAACCTGGGCCTGCACTTCATCCTCCAGCACCTAGACCGCCAGTGGTCCTATGCGAGGATTTTGTTTGTTGATTTGAGCTCTGCATTCAACACCATTGTGCCAGGGCGAACACACTCCATAATTTCTGAGTTGACTGTGCCTCAACCCCTCTGTCGGTGTATCACCAGCTTCCTGACAGACAGGAAGCAGCATGTGAGCCTGGGAAAGCACATCTAGGTCCCGCAAACCCTCGGCTTAGGAGCATCGCAAGGCTGCGTACTCTCCCCTCTCCTCTACTCTCTGTACACCAATGACTGCACCTCCTCTGACTCCTCTCGAACGCTTCTCAAGTTTGTTGACGACACAACCCTGATTGGAGTGATCCAGGATGGGGAGGAATCTGCCTACAGACAGGAATTGTCACATCTGGCATCCTGGTGCCATCGCAACAACCTGGAGCTCAATGCTCTCAAGAAAGTCGAATTGATTGAAGACTTTATGAGAGCTCCCCCTCCCCTCACCCCAGTGACCATCAACAACACCTCAGTCACATCTGTGGAGTCTTTTAAGTTCCTGAGAACCGTCATCTACAAGGACCTTACTTGGGGGGCTACCATCGACTCCACAGTCAAAAAGGCACAACAGAGGATGTACTTCCTGCGGCAGCTGAGGAAGCACAATGTACCACAGGCAATGATGGTCCAATTCTATAAGGTAATCGTAGAGTCTATCCTCACCTTCTCCATCATGGTCTGGTTTGGCTTAGCCACCAAGAACGACACCCAGAGGCTGCAGCGAATCGTCTAATCAGCTGAGAAGGTTATTGGCTGCAACCATCCCTCCATTGACGAACTGTACACTGCAAGCGCCAAGAAGCGAGCGGGCAAGATTATCTTTAGCCACTCTCACCCTGGCCAAAAACTCTTTGAATCACTTCCCTCTGGAAGACGACTCCGGACTGTCAAAGCTGCCACAGCCAGACAGAAAAACCGTTTTTTTCCACGAGTAATAACTCTACTCCATAACCAACAATCTGTAGCCTCTTTTTGCTCTGGTATTTTATTAAATTCACATGTTTAATCAATAATCTTTTACTAGTAATGTTTAATGTTTTATGTATCGTTCTTAACTGTCATTGTATGTCATGTTGTCACTTGCGGGCGGTGCGCCGAGGCAAAATCCATGTATGTGAATACTTGGCCAATAAACTTATTCAAATTCAAATTTATTCAAATGAACGTGGCTTGGGAGCAGTTCCAGATATTACACCGAGGCGGCCCTGACCGTTTTTGTTTGTAGACGGACCACTTGTCCCTTGGCTAGTGGTGGTAGTGTCTGCCCGTCTTGTCATACCATCTTTTTTGAACGAATCGTTTTTGTTGCAGCTTGGGCTGGATTTCGGATGGTGTTCCATCACTTGATTGGCACTCCTACCGCACGAGCAGCCAACCCGTTTGACTGTGTGTATTCTGGGCTGCTGGTGATATGACCAAAGTCCCAGCGTTTAGCAGGGATTTTGAAGTACTCTGGGAAATTCACTGCCATTGTCATATAGTAGTTGATCCGGGACCCGTGGACAGAGAAATGGCGTTCCAGCTTCTGGACTACCGCTGCGGAGATGGGGCTACGGAGTAGATCAATTTCAAACCATGCGGAATAAGTCGACTAGAACCAGGTATTGTTTGCCATGCCAATTAAAAATGTCGGTTGCCACTGTGGACAATGGGAGGTCGGGAACCGCGTGGGAGAGAAGTGGCTGCTATTGTTGGTGTGCCAAACTGTTGCATACCACAGAGGCCAGACCAGACCAGAAAAACATGATTTTCGCTCGTAGAATGATTGTCTCTGTGCCTGGATGTCTCCAATGGACAGCATCGAAGTACTTGCTGTGTAGGGAGGCAGGAATTACAGCTTAGTGGCCCTTTACGATAATGCCATCTTGTACTACTGTTCGTCACGAACGGAAAAGAAGGGCCTCATTGGGAATGGTAGACTGTATTGTTTGTCTGGCCACCAGTGCTGTGTGACAGAGGAGAGCGATCGTAAGGTGTCGTCAGCTGCGGTCTGGTCTGCCAGGTCTTCCAAACAGGACGAAGGAATATAGGAAACCGTCATGACAAAGAAATTGTGATTATCTGTGGATGGTTTCTCGCAGGTCTTTGTTGGAGCTCGCGACAGGGTGTCAGCCAAGTGCATGTCTTTGCCACGTTTGTAAGTTGGAGCAATGTCATAATTCTGTAGTTGTAGTTTGTACGTTGGAGTCTCGCTGGAGCAGCGTGTATCGGTTTGTTCAGAATGCTGATTAGGGGTTGATGGTCAGTTTCAATCGTGACCGTTTTTCCGAAGATAAAGTCATTAAACTTCATGCAGGCGAAAACGATCGCTAGCAGCTCCTTTTCAATCTCAGCGTAGCGTTGTTCAGTGGGTCCGATAGTTCACTGAAATTCGGAATAAATTTCCCCAAGTAGTTTGCCATACCAAGGAATCTCGCTCTCTCCGAGTTTGCATTTTAGGGGTTTGAACTTGGGATTGATCGCTTTGGTGTAGTCCAGAAATGTCTTTAAATTATCGTCGTGTTCTTGGACAGTTTGTTCAGCAACAAGAATATCATCAACAATGATAGAGCATGGGTAACCTGTTCCGTGGTGCGCTGAAATACTTCACTTCCCGTGTTTATATCGAACGGCATACGCAGGAATCTGTAGCATCCAAAGGGTGTGCTGAAAGTGGTTCGCTTTGAAGAGTCGGGATCCAACGTAATCTGCCAGAATTAACTCTTGACATCTAGAACTTACAATACTTTTGCCTCGCCCAGCTGCACTGCAACATCATCCACAGTGCGCATGGGACAGTGTGGTCGTTTGATGGCCGTGTTTAAATTTGTGGGATTGATACAAATACGTATTTCTTCCTTATTACTTTTTTGTTGCTACTACCATGGTTGAGACAAAGTCCGATGGGTCAACAGCGGGGGAAATCACACCCATAGTATTTATTCTGTTGAGATCTTATTATACACGATCCCGCTTAGCATGGGCAATCCAGTGTGCAGGACGGACAACTGGCAGGACTGCAGGGTCGGTCGTGATCGTGTACTTGATGGGAAGCTTGCCAAGCTTGTTGTCAAAGGGATTTCCGTATTGTTCCAGGAACTGTTCAGTAGAGCTGCGTGTTGTAGACAGTTGATGAACCGCCGTACAGAAGGTGACCAAACCTAGGTCGTTATAGACATCTATTCCTAGCAGACAGGTGACTTTCTCTCGGACAATAAAGAAGCTCAAAATGTAGACACGTGACTCTAGGTGGCTCTTGAACGCGACTCTTCCAACAGGGTGCACTGCAACCGCTACAAATGGAAGTAACGTGGCGGCGCTCTGATTGATGACCTCGCTTTTCCGAATCCTGTGGAGCTCAGATAAGGACAGAACGTTTCAACGAGCTCCGGTGTCGAGCTTCGCAATATCACTCATCCCGTAAATGAGGAGAGTGACCATGGGATCTCGGCATTTACAAGACAAGTCTGACAAGGATTGTATGTTTATACTTTGTCCTTCGATAGCAGGCAGCATGTCCTCTTTAGTCTGAAAGGTTGATGTGGGAGTTACCTGGGAAGATTCTGGCTATAGCAGGTGCACAGACTGCTTTGTCTCTGCTCTGTTCCCACGGGAGCAACAGCAGCGGATGAAGTGATTTAAACGTTTACAGTAGCGGCAAACTTTTCCACAAGCCGGGCATTGTTCACGAATGCCTGCATGCGAACCTCCACATTTCACACAATTACTAACAAATCCGTCATTGGATCTTCCGGGCACTTGGGGAGAGTGGCGCCGGGCCTGGAAAAACGTGCCGGCAACATTTACATCATAGGCAGTGTGGGGACCCGGCCCCAAAGATTTAGTGTGAGAATAATAGTTGATAACCAAAAAGACAATACGGGGAGAAAAGGAGAGTTACGAAGGTAAGCTCGCCAAGAATATAAAGCAGGAGAGTAAAAGCTTATTTAGGTATGTGAAGAGGGAAAATTGGTTGAGACCGAAGTTGGACCATTGAAGACTGAAAAGGGTGAATTTATTATGGGGAACAAGGAAATGGCAAATGAGTTGAACAGGTACTTTGGATCTGTCTTCATTAAGGAGGACACAAACAATCTTCCTGATATAGTAGTGCACAGAGGATCTGGGGTGACAGAGGAACTGAATGAAATCCACATTAGGCAGGAATAGGTGTTGGATAGACTGATGGGACTGAAGGCTGAAAATCCACAGAGCCTGATGGTCTGCATCCCAGGGTATTTCTGGAAGTGGCTCTAGAAATCGTGGATGCATTTGTGATAATTTTCCAACGTTCTATAGTCTCAGGATCAATTCCTGTGGATTGGAGGGTAGCTAATGTTATCCTACTTTTAAGAAAGGCGGGAGAGAGAAAACGGGGAATTATAGACGACTTAGCCTGACATCGGTGGTGGGGAAGATGCTGGAGTCAATTATAAAATATGAGATAGCCGCACATTTGGATAGCAGTAGTGGTTGGCAGACAGGAAACAAAGTGTGGGGAATAACGGGACCCTTTCGGAATGACAGGCAGTGACTAGTGGGGCACCGCAAGGCTCGGTGCTAGGATAGCAACTTTTTACAGTTTACATCAATGATTTGGATGAAGGGATTCAAAGTAACATTAGCAAATTTGCAGATGACACAAAGCTGGATGGCAATGTGAACTGTGAGGAGGACGCTATGAGAATGCAGGGTGACTTGGGCAAGTTTGGGGAATGGGCAGATGCATGGCAGATGAACTTTAATGCGGATAAATGTGAGGTTATCCACTTTGGTAGCAAATACAGGAAGGAAGATTACTAACTGGCGTCAAGTTGGGAAAAGGGGAAGTACAACGGGATCTGGGGGTCCTAATACATCAGTTTATGAAAGTAAGCATGCAGGTACAGCAGGCAGTGAAGAAGGCGAATTGCATGTTGGCCTTTATAACAAGAGGAATCGAATATAGGAGCAAAGAGGTCCTTCTGCAGTTCTACAGAGCCCTAGTGAGACCACACCTGGAGTATTGTGTGCAGTTTTGGTCCCCTAATTTGAGGAAGGACATTCTTGCCATTGAGGGAGTGCAGCGTAGGTTTACAAGGTTAATTCCCGGGATGGCGGGACTGTCATATGCTGAGAGAATGGAGCAGCTGAGCTTGTACACTCTGGAGTTTAGAAGGATGAGAGGGCATCTTATTGAAACATATAAGATTGTTAAGGGTTTGGGCACGCTGGAGGCAGGAAACATGTTCCCGATGTTGGGGGAGCCCAGAACCAGGGGCCACAGTTTAAGAATAAAGAGTAAGCCATTTAGAACGGAGACGAGGAAACACTTTTTCTTACAGAGAGTGATGAGTCTGTGGAATTCTCTGCCTCAGATGGCGGTGGAGGCAGGTTCTCTGGATGCTTTCAAGAGAGAGCTAGATAGGGTCCTTAAGAATAGCGGAGTCAGGGGATATGGGGAGAAGGCAGGAATGGGGTGCTGATTTGGGATGATCAGCCATAATCATATTGAATGGCGGTGCTGGCTCGAAGGGCCAAATGGCCTATTCCTGCACCTATTGTCTTTTGTCTATTGTCTATTGTCTATTGTCTATTGTCTATTGAGTCTGTCATCTCTGCAACGCGACAATGATACTCAGCCCTTTCCAGAGTGAGGTCTGCATCACGTAACATCTGTCGTTGCAACTTGATGTGCTTACGGATATACACGGTGAAGACCTCTTCAAAGATGCGCTAGCGCACAGCGTGGTCGCCATCAAATACACATGATTCAGGCTTAGGAAGTGCACCAGCCATAGGGAAAAACGAACTAAACTAAAAAAACAAACTAAAACAAATTGGAACCAAACTAGGCGAGTAAGGGCTCCATACTTTCTGACACCATGTTGATTGATGAGACCCATACACAGAGGTAATAATTCATAGTCTTTATTGCAGTACAAGCGGAGGGAACATTACATGCTTTCATCCCCGTGGTCTGCATCAAGTCTGCCGGGAGACAGTGACGCGTTAACTTAACTATACTAGCAGTCCAGGGAAGGGACGCAGATCTGGAATGGACTACATAAAGAATGTGCAGCATGCATAATGTGTGTGGTGATAGATATAATAAAGACAGCCTAATTTGCACGCCCCTCCCCGCACCCTCACTCTCCCCCCTTCAGCATTCCCCCATACACTGTATCCCCCCCCCCCCACACTGCCGGGTTCTCCCTTCGCTATCGGCGCCGCTACTCGCTCTCGACGGCCATCCTCGCTTTCGGCGATCCCCTCGATCTCCGACGGCCCTCCTCGCTCTCAGACGGCTTTCCTACGGTACCCCTCGTTATCCAACAGCCCTTCGCGCTCTCCGATGTCACAGTTGTTTTCCGACTGTTCCCTCACGGTCTCACGGCCCTCCTCACGCTCCGATGGCCCACATCGCTCTCAACATTTTGTGGTCTTTGCGCTCTCGGCGGCTGAGGTCACTTCGTCGCCAGTGCCTCGGGGCCGAGTTCGCAGACCACGTTGGGCAAGCCGAGCCTTCCGGGTGGGTCGTCCGTCCTCGCTGAGCGAGTCCTCGGTCCGACGAGTTCGAGCCTGGCCTGGTGGATGACTTGGCCCCGCCTCGCAATTCAAAACTATTCAATCATTTTGTATTACACCGGCTGTTTTTTTAATCCCTATCCGCTGTTTATTAATCTGTCTCTCAAAACAAACCTAATTGTATCCTCCACCCCACCACAATCAGTCTGAACAAAGATCATGACATGAAACGTTATCTATCCACGTACTGCAGAGATGCTGCCTTGTCCACTGCGTTACTCCAGCATGTTGTGTCTGTTTTTGTAACCAGCACCTAAAGTTCTTTGTATCTTGTGACAGACGGTTCCGGGACGGGAGGGCTTCAGTATAATAGCGGCCGGATAAGCTGCGGCATTTTTCCTGGTGCGGTGGAGGCTGGGGCGTTGAGCTAAAAGAGGTACGTGGAGTCACGAGGTGCGTTGGAAAGTTGCGCCTTCACTGTCTTTTTTCAGGTGTCGTGAAGTCTAAAAGTGAAAGACACTCATTTAAGGCGAGAAGAGAAAAATCTGCGAGGGTCTGTTTCAATATTGTTTCATTCTGTGTCTACAAGTAACGTTGCGTTGTGTTAGTGGAAGGCTCGCGGGAATTGTTTACGGATTCGGCCTCTTATTGTCGACACACTGATCTTCAAACGCTGGAATCTTGCGTGGAACACAACGTGCTGGAGTAACTCAACGCCTCAGCCAGCGTCTGTGGAAGACATGGTTGTGCGACGTTTTGGAGCGGGACCCTTGTTCAAGCAGGTTCCCTCTGAAGAACGAGTGGGTGGAGTCTGAAGAAGCGTCCCGATCCGAATCGTCGCCTCTCTATATCCTCCAGAGATGCCGACTGACCCACTGAGATAGTCAAGTCCTTTCATCCACTCGAAACCAACATGTTTGAATGATATGCTGGAAGATCAGTTATAGTAAAACCTATAAATTTCCTATTAAATGTTTACTATCTCACCTGAATCCTATGTTTACTAGTTCTTGATTCCACTACCCCGGGCTAAAATGATGTATATTGACCCTTTTTTTCACTCATGATTATAAGTTCTATAATATCACCACTAACCTCCATGCGTTACAAGGAATAACATCTTAGCTTCCACATCGTATCCCTATATCTCAGGCCCTTGCGTCCTAGCAACGTCGTTATAAATTCTCTCTGCATTGTTTCCAACTTAATGGTATTCTTCCTTAAGCAGGCTGACCAAAACAGGACAATATCATCAATATGCGGCCACAACAAAACCATGAAAAACTGTACTGTTTTTTTTCTATACTCAATAACCTGACAAATGAAGGTTAATGCACAAAAGGCCTCATTTTGCAACATATCTGCATATGACGCCTCGTTCATGGAATACGCACCAATAATTCTGGATTCCACGGCTTAACAACTCTTCACATTCACTGTGAAGAAATTGCACTGGTTGGTCTTTCCAAAGTGCAAAACCTCACACTTATCTGTATCACACTGCATCCGCCAATCCTCATCCTAGCTGCTTAGTTGATGAGGTTCCTGCTGTTCTTCTATATTTGACAATCTTTTCAGGTGTCCACAATATCACCTACTATGATGCGATCTACAAACTTACTAACCATGTCTTGTCTCCTCGCATCTTAACCGTTGATATAAACCACAAACAGCAAACGGCACAAATCCAATCCCTGAGGCACATTGGTCGTCACAGGTCTCCAGTCCGAGAACCTTATCAACGGCCTTGGTTAGGTCCATATAGACCATGTCAACGTCATTGCACACGTCAGCCGTCTCGGTTAATTCTTCAAAAAATTGCAGATCAAGTTCGTAATACAGGATCTCCCACGACGCCTTTTTCCTTTCAGCGATTATGGGGTTTATCAAGTCGCGAGGGCCATATAAATTAAAGATTAAAGGAGTCTACAATAAAATGACAGAGGATGAGACGGGAATTATCTAATCTTTGCCCAAGGGTAACGTTCACGCAGATCGTGGTGGGTACGTTGTTTCCTTGTCAAATATGTTACACCCTGAGAAACACAATGTCTGTTTCTTTTAGAGCAAACATCAATACTACTTAATTTTTTTAAAGGCAAACCATGAATCATGCCTCGGTAACTGAGGATGTGGGTCCTGGGCTTCACGTGCTCCGCTCCAAACTGGCGTAAGATAGCCGGCACAATTGTCACTGCTGTCCGATGTGTCTTCGCGTGAAGCTGAGCAGCGGAGCGTGGACGTCCTGGAAATCCCCTCTCAGATTCTCACCCATCTAGAACTACAAAACATCAGGAAAAGAATAGATCCATTCCGCGTATGTTTCCCGCGCGGAACTAAAGTAAAACGGATCAAGTTTGATGCAGGTGCACTTTTGCTTATACTCATAACTTTTTCATTTTCTTAACTACTTTCAGTCAATTCAATTGCGATCGCAATACTCTCTCGGGGAAAATGCGGACTCTGCAAGTGCATCACCCGTTATCTGATGGGAATGGCAACAGCCGACCTGATGGTGCTTTTCGTTATTGCAATAGTGCATCAGTGCAATAGTGCAACAGACTAATTATATATATGCTTATGCTGATTTCTTGCTCATTACTCCGTTATGCTCTCTGACAAATGTACTGAGCGTTATAACCATGGAATGTTCTGTATGGCTTACGGTCAGTTTTACTTTTGATCGCTTTATAGCAATTTGTTGTCAAAAGTTGCGTGAACGGTACTGCAAAGAGAGAACTGCAACTGTGGTCATGGTGACTGTGGTTGCAGTCAGCTGCGCCAGGGGCGTTCCCTTTTACTTCGTGATGGGGTCTAATGTCATAATTGACAACGTGCCATGGGGCTGCGTCTTAACAACGGATTACCTCATTTCATCTTTCTGGAAAGGATTCGAGATACTGGATAGTATCTTAACACCTTTATTACCAATCTGTTTAATTCTGCTGTTCAATGGATTAAGGATCAAAAATATCATAGCGTCAAATAAAGTCTGCAGAGAACTTCGGAACAGCAGCGACACTAAGGATGATGCCGAAGTGGTGAACAGGAGAAAGTCAATGTTTTTGTTGTTCGCAATATCAAGTAATTATATTTTACTTTGGATACCTTATGTAGTAGTTTCACTGACTTGGCAGATGCAAAATTATTCGTATACAGACCGGTATTTGAATAGCCCGACATATATCCTACAACAGTTCGGATTTATGTTGCAAATACTCAGTATGTGCACCAACACGTGTATAAACACACTTACACAGAGAAAATTCAGAGTAGAGCTGAGGAATGGACTGAAGTATCTGTTTCAATTAAAAGGAAAATTTCATAGTTAAAGTGCACGTTTAACTGCAAGTTACTTAAATTTAAAAATACATGTTCTTCTGCTCCCGCGGGTCTATCAGTGTGGCATTAATTTATAGTTGTAGTATCGTCGAATAAAACGGACGCCAGCAGACTCTTTCGTGCAACATCCGCATGCTGAACCTGATCGTTACTAAGCCTATCCCACTCCATTCCACTCAGCCTGTCCCACTCCCCTATTCCCTCGCAATGCATCAGTCGAACTCACATGTAAGCGATGTAATTATATCACATAATTCGGTAGTTTATTCCAAAGAATTATTAATATACATGACAAACAATAAAGGAGGCATCACCTTCACTGTGGCACTGCAGTAGTTACTTGTCTCCAATCTGCAAAGCAATTCTCCACAACCACCAAGCCAATTGGGTATCCAATTTGTTGTCCAATAGTGAATCTCCTGTATTATAACATACTGTAGAAGCGTATCTTATCAAATGTCTTCCAAATGTTCACACTGTCCATTCCTCACGCCAACCCCCCCCCCCCCAATCTACTTATCAGACCGTAACGAAACAATCATATTTTTTAGACTAAATCGTCCACGAAAAATCCATGCAAAATATCTCTAGTCAAATGTTGCGTTATCTAGGGGAAATAGACAGGGATGTTCATTATCACCTCTGCTATTTGCTCTTGTAATAGAACCGTTAGCGGAAACTATTAGAATACATCCGAACATCCATGGTTATAATACAAAATACTCAAATAATAAAATATCATTATATGCAGATGATGTACTATTATATATTACAAAATCACAAATCAGTATACCAAATATATTAAATCTAATAGAGGAATTTGGATCCTTTTCAGGATATAGAATAAATTGGAATAAAAGTGAAATTATGACGATAAAACCTCAAGACCCAACACACCTGTTAAAATTCCCTTTTAAAATCGCTTCAGAAAAATTCAAATATTTGGGAATTGAAATTACTAGAAAATATAAATCTTTATTTAATGCAAACTATATGCCCTTACTCAATAAACTAAACATACTGATTAAATTATGCAAGACTCTCCCGATGTCTCTAATAGGCCGAATAAATGCTATAAAATTATTTTTTACCACAAATGTTATATCTTTTCCAGTCAATACCGATATACTTACCAATTTTTTTTTTAACTGGATGCTGATATTACAAATTGTATATGGGACTATAAATCCCATAGAATTCAAAGAAGACATTTGTGCAAACCTTAAGAATTTGGCGGATTATTACTCCCTAATTTCTTGTATTATTACTGGGCCGCAAATGTCAAAAATATGATTCACCTGTTGGACAACTCGGCCCAGCAGGTGGATTGGATAGTAATGGAGAGAGAGAATTGTTCCTATTTTAAAAATAGGAGCGATCCTTCTCTCACCAACAAAATTGAAGAATACATTATATAGTAAAAATCCAATTATCCATAGTACAATTAGAATTTGGAAACAAATAAAATTAACTTTAAAATTAAGAAATCTATCGCTTCTTTCACCTATAATGAATAGTCCTTCGTTTAAACTTTCTACGATAGAAAAATCGTTTACACACTGGGATAGATTAGGAATAAAAACGTTTGGAGATATGTATGATAATGGAAGTTTTTTAACATTTCACCAACTACAACTTAAATACAACTTGAGTAGTAATCAATATTTTAAATATTTTCAAATACGTGACTATTTGAAAAAATATACACAAGAATATCAAAATATGTCTCCAGACCTATTAGACGAGACAAGGAATATAAAAGCGGAATCAACTAATTTAATATCATACCTGTATAATACCATCCTAAATATAGAAATGCCATCATCTGATAGGATTAGAAGGGATCGGGAACAAGAACTAGCTATAAAAATCTCGAAAGAGAGTTGGGATAAACACTGGTTATATGTGCATAAATGCTCGATTAACGTAAGAAACATTCTAATTCAATTCAAAATCGTACATAGATTATACTATTCAAAAGCTAAAATAAGTAAATTTTACCCAAATGTCTCTTCTATCTGTGATAAATGTCTAACTCAAGAAGCAAATATAGCACATTCCTTTGTTTTTTGTATAAAAATTCAAAAATTTGGGAATGAAATCTTTGAAATGTTCACGAAATTATTTAAAATAAAACTGAAACCGAATGCAGAACTGATCATTTTTGGAACAATCGAAGCCAGTTTGGAGCTGACTTCGTTTCAAAGGAGCTTTCTTAATTATGGCTTAATAACGGCAAAAAAAACTTATACAGAAATTTTGGAAAAACGCTCCCACGATAAAAAATGGTTTCAGGACCTGGTGAGGGGTGAGTAAAGATATGAAGTAGGTACATCCCTTTTATCTTGTCTTACCTTATCTTACTTTTTTTTATTTTTCCTTCTTTTCGTTTTCCTCTTTTGTTTAACTCTTTCTTGTAGTTTAGGTCCCTATGGGTGTTCTTGGACCACTCTTTCAATCACTCACTTACTATCTTTGCTAACTCTTTCTATCCTTTTTCTTATTAAAGTTTAAAATAAGAAGTGGTACAAGAAATGTATAATTTTATGTTTGTTTGAGATCACTGTACTGTACAATACTTCTAATAAAAAAATAAAAAATATATATAAATAAAAAATAAAAAATAAAAATGTTGCGCTTCAAAGTGTCCCGAAACAGACCATGATTTTCAAATACAAATAAATCGTGTGCTTTAGAATCATCCCCAGTATCTTTCAAGTCGTTGATATCAGGTTCAGTAGTCAGTAAATCCATGAATTGAGATTGCAACCCTTGTGAAATGAATGTACAGTATTTGATGCTCTCGTCTTCCAATACCATCCCCGTGGCGAAGAAAGGTCGATTTTTTTCCCGCGACCTCGGTAGTCTCCACGATTGCTGCCCAAGTCTACTAGTTTACACCAGGTCAGTTCATGAACTTTATCAAATGTTATGCGCTCACCAACACCCGCACGTCCTTCACCGCCACGTTGATATACTTCAGGGCATAACTTTTTGCGTTCCTGAAATCAACGGCATTCGTGTACTTTTCCACGGTAAATACAACATTTTATAAAAAGGAATGGACCATTGGAAATGTGTTTTATCCACCCGATGCATAATTAATATATTCTAATTAATGCTAAATTCAAAAATTACACCAAAGAACGCAGCGCTGACAATTGATTATCGCAGTAATATAATTCCGCAACAAAGGGTTATTGATGCCTGGGACACGAGTGCAACACATTCTGTGGTAACTGTAGCATTTGATACAACTTTTTTTAAACTGGTGTCAGATAAAGTGAATTGGAATTGAATGTTTTGCATAGAAGCAGGGGAAAAAATGTCGACTCAAGCTTCCTCAGCGAGAAATCCCTCTCCATCGAAAACACAAATGAATTATCCAATAGCTTGTAAATGAAAACGTCGTCTTTCACGAAAGTGGTTCAACTTTACAATTTATCTTGCTGTATAGCATGGGAGGAGGCTGGTTTCTGAAATATGGTCGGCTGTGATAACCGATGTTCGTTCTTGCAATATGGCATTACTGATTAAAACTGCAGTGGGCGAAATTATCTCATCGAAGCATGTTTACCTCAGGGACAACATGCATCAGATCGGAAAACAGTGGCTGAAAATTGTGCACAACCACGCTCCCGGTCATTATCCTTGCCTGTTCTTCCATTCGCGCCTTTCTTCACCCTTTAAATTCCCACAAAAACATGAAGACATTCTTTGATTTAATGACATATTTGAAGTTGTTTCAAGAATATCAGCACTTTAGAAATAAACTAGAAGATAGAAACAAAATGCTGGAGTAACTAATTGCGTTTGGAGGCATCTCTCGAGAGAAGGAATGGGTGAAGTTGCGAAACGCTTCTTCAGACTGAAGAAATTATCCGAAGAAGGGTCTCGACCCGAAACGCCACCCCTTCCTTCTCTCCAGAGATATAGCCTGTCCCGATGAGTTACTCCAGCTTTTTGTGTCTATCTTCGGTTTAAACCAGTAACTGCAGTTCATTCAAACACGTCTTTAGAAATAACTTCTATTTGACTAAATATGGAAATATGGACGATCAAACCGATACCATAGATCGGACCATGGTACTTCGACCATTAGCAAATTTGCAGAAGAAACAAAGCTGGGTGGCAGAGTGAACTTTAAGGAGGATGCTATGAGAATGCAGGGTGACTTGGACAAGTTGGGGGAGTGGGCAGATGCATGGTAGATAACGTTTAATGTGGATACATTTGAGGTTATCCACTTTGGTAGCAAAAACAGGAAGGCAGATTACTATCTAAATGGCGTCAAGTTGGGAATAGGGAAAGTATAATGGGATCTGGGGGGTCCTTGTTCATCAGTCTATGAAAGTAAGCATGCAGGTACAGAAGGCAGTGAAGAAAGCGAATGAATGTTGGCCTTTATAAGAAGAGGAGTCGATTAAAGGAACAAAGATGTCCTTCTGCAGTTGTACAGAGCCCTAGTGAGACCTCACCTGGATTATTGTGTGCAGTTTTGGTCCCCTAATTTGAGGAAGGACATTCTTGCTATTGAGGGAGTGAAGCACAGGTTTACAAGGTTAATTTCCGGAAGGGCGGGACTGTCATATGCGGAGAAAATGGAGCGGCTGGGCTTGTACACGCTGGAGTTTAGAAGTTTGAGAGTGGATCTTATTGAAACATATAAGATTGTTAAGGGTTTTGATACGCTACAGGCAGGAAACATGTTCCCGATGTTGGGGGAGTCCAGAACCAGGGGCCACAGTTTAAGAATAATGGGTAAGCCATTTAGAACGGAGACGAGGAAACACTTTTTCTCACAGAGAATTGTGAGACTGTGGATTTCTCTGCCTCAAAGGACGGTGGAGGCCGGTTCTCTGGATACTTTCAAGAGAGAGCTAGATTGGGCTCCTAAAGCTAGCGGAGTTAGGGGATATGGGGTGAAGGCAGGAACGGGGTACTGATTGGGGATGATCAGCCATGATCACATTGAATGGCGGTGCTGGCTCGAAGGGCCTATTGGTCTACTCCTGCACCTATTGTCTATTGTCTATTCAAACCAGAAATTTATTTCTCAGACCACTGGTGTTGTGAGGTATGAACGATTCGAAACCTTTAATGTTTTTATATCATTTAATTTTATGACTTTTCCGCTTAAGACATATCATTTTTTTTAATATATCACTTTGCTTTTCTTGTTGGAAAACTCTTCTGTATCCAGCGTGACGATTCATGTTTGGAAAAGAACAATAATAAATGTAGAGCGGCATCGAATGGATGCAATACTTTATTGTCACGTGTGACAAGGCATTAGAGTCGCCACAAAAACGGCGCTGACAAAGTTACCAAATACCACCCCGGCTCCTCATTTGTTCTCTCCGACCCTCCCGGCAGTCTCACCACGACGGTGGCTCCATTGTTCCTTGTTGTCACCCTCACTCACGGCTGTCCCCCCCAGGCGGTGTAGTCGGGGAGGTGCCGCTGGATGGGGATGGGAGTTTACGTGCGACCGGGATGATGCTGAGGTGGTGCTATTTAGTTCACAGGCAGGATGTGCTGTCTATTGCTTCTGTACGTGCCGCCGTCGTGTCTGGCAAGATATGAGAGGCTTTTTCAGAAGACAGAAAAGCCGAAAATCTCCAGGACTGTACAATGTTTCCCCCTCAACTCTTAAACTCTCTGCCGAACAACTGGCATCGGTCTTAACAGACATTTTTAACCAGTCCCGGCAAACCTGTCCTGTCCCTGCCTGCTTCAAAGTCTCCACTATTTTCACCGTACCCAAAACGGCAAGGAATACTGGTGTTAATGACTACAGGCCTGTCACACTGACCTGTGTCGTCATGAAGACCCTTGAAAAGCTTGTGCTGGCCAAGCTGAAAAATATCACGACCCCCCTGCTGGATCCTGTGCAGTTTGCATATCGGGCCAATAGATCTGTGGATGCTGCAGTCAACCTGGGCCTGTACTTCATCCTCCAGCACCTAGACCGCCAGCGGACCTATGCGAGGATTTTGTTTGTTGATTTGAGCTCTGCATTCAACACCATTGTGCCAGGGCGAACACACTCCAAAATTTCTGAGTTGACTGTGCCTCAACCCCTCTGTCGGTGTATCACCAGCTTCCTGACAGACAGGAAGCAGCATGTGAGCCTGGGAAAGCACATCTAGGACCCGCAAACCCTCAGCTTAGGAGCATCGCAAGGCTGCGTACTCTCCCCTCTCCTTTACTCTCTGTACACCAATGACTGCACCTCCTCTGACTCCTCTCGAACGCTTCTCAAGTTTGTTGACGACACAACCCTGATTGGAGTGATCCAGGATGGGGAGGAATCTGCCTACAGACAGGAATTGTCACATCTGGCATCCTGGTGCCATCGCAACAACCTGGAGCTCAATGCTCTCAAGAAAGTAGAATTGATTGAAGACTTTATGAGAGCTCCCCCTCCCCTCACCCCAGTGACCATCAACAACACCTCAGTCACATCTGTGGAGTCTTTTAAGTTCCTGAGAACCGTCATCTACAAGGACCTTACTTGGGGGGCTACCATCGACTCCACAGTCAAAAACGCACAACAGAGGATGTACTTCCTGCGGCAGCTGAGGAAGCACAATGTACCACAGGCAATGATGGTCCAATTCTATAAGGTAATCGTAGAGTCTATCCTCACCTTCTCCATCATGGTCTGGTTTGGCTCAGCCACCAAGAACGACACACAGAGGCTGCAGCGAATCGTCCAATCAGCTGAGAAGGTTATTGGCTGCAACCATCCCTCCATTGACGAACTGTACACTGCAAGCGCCAAGAAGCGAGCGGGCAAGATTATCTTTAGCCACTCTCACCCTGGCCAAAAACTCTTTGAATCACTTCCCTCTGGAAGACGACTCCGGACTGTCAAAGCTGCCACAGCCAGACAGAAAAACCGTTTTTTTCCACGAGTAATAACTCTACTCCATAACCAACAATCTGTAGCCTCTTTTTGCTCTGGTATTTTATTAAATTCACATGTTTAATCAATAATCTTTTACTAGTAATGTTTAATGTTTTATGTATCGTTCTTAACTGTCATTGTATGTCATGTTGTCACTTGCGGGCGGTGCGCCGAGGCAAAATCCATGTATGTGAATACTTGGCCAATAAACTTATTCAAATTCAAATTTATTCAAATGAACGTGGCTTGGGAGCAGTTCCAGATATTACACCGAGGCGGCCCTGACCGTTTTTGTTTGTAGACGGACCACTTGTCCCTTGGCTAGTGGTGGTAGTGTCTGCCCGTCTTGTCATACCATCTTTTTTGAACGAATCGTTTTTGTTGCAGCTTGGGCTGGATTTCGGATGGTGTTCCATCACTTGATTGGCACTCCTACCGCACGAGCAGCCAACCCGTTTGACTGTGTGTATTCTGGGCTGCTGGTGATATGACCAAAGTCCCAGCGTTTAGCAGGGATTTTGAAGTACTCTGGGAAATTCACTGCCATTGTCATATAGTAGTTGATCCGGGACCCGTGGACAGAGAAATGGCGTTCCAGCTTCTGGACTACCGCTGCGGAGATGGGGCTACGGAGTAGATCAATTTCAAACCATGCGGAATAAGTCGACTAGAACCAGGTATTGTTTGCCATGCCAATTAAAAATGTCGGTTGCCACTGTGGACAATGGGAGGTCGGGAACCGCGTGGGAGAGAAGTGGCTGCTATTGTTGGTGTGCCAAACTGTTGCATACCACAGAGGCCAGACCAGACCAGAAAAACATGATTTTCGCTCGTAGAATGATTGTCTCTGTGCCTGGATGTCTCCAATGGACAGCATCGAAGTACTTGCTGTGTAGGGAGGCAGGAATTACAGCTTAGTGGCCCTTTACGATAATGCCATCTTGTACTACTGTTCGTCACGAACGGAAAAGAAGGGCCTCATTGGGAATGGTAGACTGTATTGTTTGTCTGGCGACCAGTGCTGTGTGACAGAGGAGAGCGATCGTAAGGTGTCGTCAGCAGCGGTCTGGTCTGCCAGGTCTTCCAAACAGGACGAAGGAATATAGGAAACCGTCATGACAAAGAAATTGTGATTATCTGTGGATGGTTTCTCGCAGGTCTTTGTTGGAGCTCGCGACAGGGTGTCAGCCAAGTGCATGTCTTTGCCACGTTTGTAAGTTGGAGCAATGTCATAATTCTGTAGTTGTAGTTTGTACGTTGGAGTCTCGCTGGAGCAGCGTGTATCGGTTTGTTCAGAATGCTGATTAGGGGTTGATGGTCAGTTTCAATCGTGACCGTTTTTCCGAAGATAAAGTCATTAAACTTCATGCAGGCGAAAACGAACGCTAGCAGCTCCTTTTCAATCTCAGCGTAACGTTGTTCCGTGTCAGTCATGGTGCAAGAAGCATAGGCAACAGGTCTGTTGCCGTGCCCGTTCAAAGTCAAAGTCAAAGTCAAATTTGTATTCGTCACATCGTTGTTTTGGAGGCAAGCTGTTCCTCAACCATACTGGGAGGCGTCACAAGTCAGTGTGACAGGCAGAATAACATCGAAGTAGCTGCGGGTCGGGGCACAAAACATTTTTTGTTTAGGAGTCGAACGCCCTCTGCTGTTGTTCATTGCCAGGAACAAAGTGTCTTTATGTGATAACTGGCACAGTGGGTCCGATAGTTCACTGAAATTCGAAATAAATTTCCCCAAGTAATTTGCCATACCAAGGAATCTCGATCTCTCCGAGTTTGCATTTTAGGGGTTTGAACTTGGCGTAGTCCAGAAATGTCTTTAAATTATCGTCGTGTTCTTGGACAGTTTGTTCAGCAACAAGAATATCATCAACAATGATAGAGCATGGGTAACCTGTTCCGTGGTGCGCTGAAATACTTCACTTGCCGTGTTTATATCGAACGGCATACGCAGGAATCTGTAGCGTCCAAAGGGTGTGCTGAAAGTGGTTCGCTTTGAAGAGTCGGGATCCAACGTAATCTGCCAGAATGAACTCTTGACATCTAGAACTTAGAATACTGTTGCCTCGCCCAGCTGCACTGCAACATCATCCACAGTGCGCATGGGACAGTGTGGTCGTTTGATGGCCGTGTTTAAATTTGTGGGATTGATACAAATACGTATTTCTTCCTTATTACTTTTTTGTTGCTACTACCATGGTTGAGACAAAGTCCGATGGGTCAACAACGGGGGAAATCACACCCATAGTATTTATTCTGTTGAGATCTTATTGTACACGATCCCGCTTAGCATGGGCAATCCAGTGTGCAGGACGGACAACTGGCAGGACTGCAGGGTCGGTCGTGATCGTGTACTTGATGGGAAGCTTGCCAAGCTTGTTGTCAAAGGGATTTCCGTATTGTTCCAGGAACTGTTCAGTAGAGCTGCGTGTTGTAGACAGTTGATGAACCGCCGTACAGAAGGTGACCAAACCTAGGTCGTTATAGACATCTATTCCTAGCAGACAGGTGACTTTCTCTCGGACAATAAAGAAGCTCAGAATGTAGAGACGTGACTCTAGGTGGCTCTTGAACGCGACTCTTCCAACAGGGTGCACTGCAACCGCTACAAATGGAAGTAACGTGGCGGCGCACTGATTGATGACCTCGCTTTCCGAATCCTGTGGAGCTCAGATAAGGACAGAACGTTTCAACGAGCTCCGGTGTCGAGCTTCGCAATATCACTCATCCCGTAAATGAGGAGAGTGACTGTAGATGAGATATGCATGTGCCTTTAACATAGTGACCTCATACCTACTAACCACTCCCCATATCACAAGTATATCTACAACCTCCCCACCCACAGATCGCTCTCTAGTTCCTGTGACAGACCACGTACAGCTAGTGCTATGTGTAATGCTCCAGTATGAATAAAGATAGTAAAGTAACGACGCCTCGTTATGAATCCTTTACATGGTGTCAAATAACATACCTTGCGCCTCCTGTTTATCGGTTTGTCATTTAATTTTGTCCCAGTTTTTTGTTTCCTCCGCCCTCCTGTTTCTTTGTCATGGCCTCTTCTGCCCGTAAGCCCGATGTGCTCGTCTTTGATTTAGACATCGCCCTTCGATGGGACATATTCAAACGTGACTTTGAACACTATTTCACGATTGCTCATCCTGACGCCACCCCCGCTCTCAAAGCCTCCCTGCTTCTCAACTTGGCTGGTCCCGAGGCACTGACTCGCTCCGACTTCTTCGTCTACGCTGCGGGAGAATCAGCTCGGGACCCGGTATGTCTGTTGGCTAAGTTTGACGCTATTTGTGACATTCCGACTAATTGCATCTTAGAACGTTTTAAACTGTTCGCGCGGCGTCAGCTCCCTGGGGAATCTGCTGAGAACTATGTCATTGCGCTGCGGCACCTCGGTAGGCGCTGCCGCCTCCGAACGTGGAACCACGATGAGATTATCAGGGACCTACTGGTTTACGGTCTCCGTGATGAGAAGCTCAGGGCCGAACTTCTGCGCAAGCCGGATCTGACTTTGGCCGATGCCATGCACGCTACTCGCTTAGCTGACGCTGTTTCCTCGGCGGCGCCGCCGGCCGAGCAGGCGATCAACTTTGCCAGCACTCCCAGTCATCTCATGAACACACCCCAGTCGCGACCCCCAGGGTCGCTCGCTGCTCGAGGGGGACGCGCCCCGGGGTTCGGTGCTGCTACAAGGGGAGGTACCCAGCAAAGGTGCCCTAATTGCAACTTCACAACTCATCAATTCAATGTGTGCCCTGCTTTAGGAAAGACTTGCAATGTCTGCAATAAATTGAACCATTTTGCTGCGGCTTGTCGTTCCCGTGGGAAGCCTGTCGCTGCTCGAAGGGGAAATTTAAACAACCTTCTACAAGCTGACAACGAGCTCAGCTCCCAGTGCTATTCCGATGAACATTCTGTTTCTACATCTGACTCCTCTCAGGGGGAGACCAACTTGTTTACCGTGTTGGACGCACCTGCTATGATAACGGATCCTTCTGTGCAAGTCACTGTGAACAACTCGACCTTCACTGCTAAAATCGACACGGGGGCGGTGACCAATGTAATGTCAACATCCCTTTTCAACCAGTTAAGAACTAATGAGCAGATATTTTCTCAGAGCTCAACCTTGCATGCCTACGGTGGGGAGATTCTTACTCCTGTGGGCAAGGCCACGCTACACTGTAAGATACTAGAGACCATTCGGCCCCTCACCTTCTATCTCCTCGATCGAAAATGCATTCCCCTGCTGGGGATCCAGGCATGCCAGGAAATGGGACTGGTGTACTTCCACCGGGACATCCACCAGGTGCAGACTCTTATGGACCCGCTGGCCGATTATCCCGACCGCTTTGATGATAAGCTAGGCAAACTACCCTGCAGCTACAAGATTGTAGTTGACCACAAGATCGTTCCCGTGGTCCATGCTCCTCACCGTGTCTCCTTCGCCATGAGGGACAGAGTGGAGGCGACCCTACACAGTATGGTACAAATGGGCGTCCTAAAGGCGGTCGTCGAGCCCACCAGCTGGGTCTCTTCCATGGTTGTTGCTGCTAAAAAGGACATGAGCGAGATACGCATCTGCAGCAACCCCAAAGACCTCAACCTGGCCATTCGACGCCCTCACTACCCTATGAGAACGGTGGAAGACGTCGCTGCACAGGTTGGTCTAGCAACGGTTTTTTCTGTCCTCGATGCCAAAAGCTCCTTCTGGCAGATACCACTGGACGAGCGGTCGTCCATTTTGACAACTTTCGCCACCCCCTACGGAAGGTTTCGGTTCCTCCGAATGCCATTCGGGATCAACTCTGCCAGCGAGGTATTTCAGCGGACCATGGAGCAGTTGTTTTCAGATCTGCCTTGCGCCATAATTGTTGACGACATCCTCGTTTACGGTAAGGACGTTGCCGAACACGATGTCAACCTCCGCCTGGTCCTGGACCGGGCCCGGCAGATCAACTTGAAACTGAACCCCAAGAAGTGCCGATTCCGCGTCTCGGAGGTCACCTATGTTGGACATGTATTCACCGCTGAGGGGCTAAAGCCAGACCCGCAGAAAACGGCTGCCATCTCAGGGATGCCCCCTCCTACCAATGTGGCAGGCCTGCAACGCTTCCTCGGCTTGGTAAACTACCTGGGGAAGTTCATCCCCGACCTCAGCGAGCTCAGCACTCCCCTGAGGGATCTGATCAAAAAGGACACGTCCTGGCTTTGGTTACCCAACCATCAGAAGGCATTTGACATTCTTAAGTCTGAGCTGATCAGCACCCCCACGCTCAAGTTCTTTGACCTGCAGCGTCCCATTGTCCTCACCTGCGACGCCTCTCAATTCGGACTCGGTGCCGCCTGCCTCCAGGTCCATGACGGCCTGCAGCTACCTGTCTCCTTCGCGTCCCGCACCATGACCTCCACCGAACAGCACTACGCGCAGATTGAGAAGGAGCTACTGGCCGTGGTGTTTGCCTGCTCCAAATTCCGGGACTACATCGTGGGCAACACTTTCACCGTTGAAACTGACCATCAGCCACTTGTCACCATCCTCAACAAATCGATCCATGTGGCCTCATCACGCCTGCAGCGCATGATGCTGCAGCTCCAGCGCTTCACGTTCACGGTGGTTTATCGTAAGGGCAAGGACATGTTCGTGGCCGACACGTTGTCTCGCGCTCCGCTGACGTCCACCGCTCGCCACCAGTACGAAATGTCTGAGTTATTGGTGCTACGATTGAACATCGTCCCCTCGCAGCAGATGAAGTCCCTGGTTGAACACACTACCAATGACCCTGCCCTGCAACAGCTGTCTGCCGTCATCCGGCAGGGCTGGCCTGACCGTCGTTCGGCACTGCCGGCTGGTGCCGTGCCCTACTTCCTGATTCGGGACGAGCTCGTACTGCACGACGGCGTGGTGGTGAAGGGTCACAAAGTGGTCGTGCCCGCGGCGCTGCACGACCAATATTTTCAAGTCGCTCACCGCGGTCACCCTGGGGCCGAAGCCACCGTGTCTCTCGCCAGGAGCCAGTTCTATTGGCCGGATATGGCCAAATACATCCGGGATAGGGTCTCCTCGTGTTCCACCTGCAACAGCCGCGCCCCCCCACCAGCAGCGTCAGCCGCTTCTACAGCAGCCCGCGCCCGAACTGCCCTGGATGGCGCTTGCCGCTGACATTTTCGAGTGGCGCGGCAAACATTTCCTGGTTCTCGTTGACTCCTACTCCAGCTGGTTTGTGGTCGACCGGCTGCATTCCGTGACCTCTTCGGCCGTCATCGACAGGTTGTACCCTCATTTTGCCACTTTTGGCCCCCCGCAAGCCTGCAGTCGGACAATGGCAGCCAGTTCACGAGCTCCGAGTTTAAAGCGTTCGCTTCCAGATGGAACTTCCGCCATTTCACCAGCAGCCCGGAGTACCCGCAAAGCAACGGTTTGGCCGAGCGCGCAGTCCGCAGTGCTAAGCACCTGTTGGAACAGTGTGGCGGCATTAACTCCGACTTCCATCTGGCCCTCCTCAACCTTCGGAACATTTCCCGCGACTCTGCCATGGGTTCACCTGCTCAGCGGCTCATGTCTCGCGCTACCAGACTCCCGCTCCCTGTGGCCCAGCGCTCCCTCATACCCTGCATCCTCCCACCTGCGGCGGTTCAGAAACGCATTGCCTTCAGGCACGACGTCCAAAAGCGTTCCCATGACAGGTCCTGCCACCCGCTGCCGCGCCTCTTCCCCGGTCAAGTTGTCCGTATGCAGACCACTCCCGGTCACTCCAAGCTCGCTACTGTCGTCGGCTCTGCGGGGTCGCCCAGGTCCTATTTCGTCGACCACGCTGGGGCCATTTACCGACGGTCCCGCCAGCACCTTCGGCTCGTCAACGAGCCGCGTCCTCCTGCCGCGGACCCCTTTGCTCCCCCACTGCCGGTTTCACGTCAGGGCGTTGCTCTGCCCGTCCGTCCTGACATGCAACGTTCTGCTCCTCCTCCGCCCCTTCCGTTCCATCCCACTCCGACTAGTCCTCGCTCGCCTGCCCGCGCTCGTCCCGGTCCCGACCCCGCATCCCCTCCGGGTTCGGTGCCGCGGTCTCTTCCGTCTCCTCCCGTTTCTCCCTTTCAAGTTCGTCTTTCCCCGCCGGTGCCTCTTCCTCCTGCAGGAAGGGTGGATGGCGAGACGCGAACCCGGGCGGGACGTCTTGTCAAACCGCCTGACCGCTATGGCGATTTTGTTTAACTATCCTAGCGCATGAGCCGTGGTCGCCATGTCACCATTGTATTTGCCTGTCGTTTCGAAGGGGAAAGATGTAGATGAGATATGCATGTGCCTTTAACATAGTGACCTCATACCTACTAACCACTCCCCATATCACAAGTATATCTACAACCTCCCCACCCACAGATCGCTCTCTAGTTCCTGTGACAGACCACATACAGCTAGTGCTATGTGTAATGCTCCAGTATGAATAAAGATAGTAAAGTAACGACGCCTCGTTATGAATCCTTTACAGTGACCATGGGATTTCGGCATTTACAAGACAAGTCTGACAAGGATTGTATGTTTATACTTTGTCCTTCGATAGCAGGCAGCATGTCCTCTTTAGTCTGAAAGGTTGATGTGGGAGTTACCTGGGAAGATTCTGGCTATAGCAGGTGCACAGACTGCTTTGTCTCTGCTCTGTTCCCACGGGAGCAACAGCAGCGGATGAAGTGATTTAAACGTTTACAGTAGCGGCAAACTTTTCCACAAGCCGGGCATTGTTCACGAACGCCTGC
Source organism: Malacoraja senta (assembly GCA_038087875.1). Taxonomy (NCBI): domain Eukaryota; kingdom Metazoa; phylum Chordata; class Chondrichthyes; order Rajiformes; family Rajidae; genus Malacoraja; species Malacoraja senta. The sequence goes on along the minus strand of CM075997.1, from coordinate 6,701,348 downwards.
ATGCGAACCTCCACATTTCACACAATTACTAACAAATCCGTCATTGGATCTGCCGGGCACTTGGGGAGAGTGGCGCCGGGCCTGGAAAAACGTGCCGGCAACATTTACATCATAGGCAGTGTGGGGACCCGGCCCCAAAGATTTAGTGTGAGAATAACAGTTGATAACCAAAAAGACAATACGGGGAGAAAAGGAGAGTTACGAAGGTAAGCTCGCCAAGAATATAAAGCAGGAGAGTAAAAGCTTCTTTAGGTATGTGAAGAGTGAAAATTAGTTAAGACCGAAGTTGGACCATTGAAGACTGAAAAGGGTGAATTTATTATGGGGAACAAGGAAATGGCAAATGAGTTGAACAGGTACTTTGGATCTGTCTTCATTAAGGAGGACACAAACAATCTTCCTGATATAGTAGTGCACAGAGGATCTGGGGTGACAGAGGAACTGAATGAAATCCACATTAGGCAGGAATAGGTGTTGGATAGACTGATGGGACTGAAGGCTGAAAATCCACAGAGCCTGATGGTCTGCATCCCAGGGTATTTCTGGAAGTGGCTCTAGAAATCGTGGATGCATTTGTGATAATTTTCCAATGTTCTATAGTCTCAGGATCAATTCCTGTGGATTGGAGGGTAGCTAATGTTATCCTACTTTTAAGAAAGGCGGGAGAGAGAAAACGGGGTATTATAGACGACTTAGCCTGACATCGGTGGTGGGGAAGATGCTGGAGTCAATTATAAAAGATGTGATAGCCGCACATTTGGATAGCAGTAGTGGTTGGCAGACAGGAAACAAAGTGTGGGGAATAACGGGACCCTTTCAGAATGACAGGCAGTGACTAGTGGGGTACCGCAAGGCTCGGTGCTAGGATAGCAACTATTTACAGTTTACATCAATGATTTGGTTGAAGGGATTCAAAGTAACATTAGCAAATTTGCAGATGACACAAAGCTGGATGGCAATGTGAACTGTGAGGAGGACGCTATGAGAATGCAGGATGACTTGGGCAAGTTTGGGGAATGGGCAGATGCATGGCAGATGAACTTTAATGCGGATAAATGTGAGGTTATCCACTTTGGTAGCAAATACAGGAAGGAAGATTACTAAATGGCGTCAAGTTGGGAAAAGGGGAAGTACAACGGGATCTGGGGGTCCTAATACATCAGTCTATGAAAGTAAGCATGCAGGTACAGCAGGCAGTGAAGAAGGCGAATGGCATGTTGGCCTTTATAACAAGAGGAATCGAATATAGGAGCAAAGAGGTCCTTCTGCAGTTCTAGAGAGCCCTAGTGAGACCACACCTGGAGTATTGTGTGCAGTTTTGGTCCCCTAATTTGAGGAAGGACATTCTTGGCATTGAGGGAGCGCAGCGTAGGTTTACAAGGTTAATTCCCGGGATGGCGGGACTGTCATATGCTGAGAGAATGGAGCAGCTGAGCTTGTACACTCTGGAGTTTAGAAGGATGAGAGGGCATCTTATTGAAACATATAAGATTGTTAAGGGTTTGGGCACGCTGGAGGCAGGAAACATGTTCCCGATGTTGGGGGAGCCCAGAACCAGGGGCCACAGTTTAAGAATAACGAGTAAGCCATTTAGAACGGAGACGAGGAAACACTTTTTCTTACAGAGAGTGATGAGTCTGTGGAATTCTCTGCCTCAGAGGGCGGTGGAGGCAGGTTCTCTGGATGCTTTCAAGAGAGAGCTAGATAGGGTCCTTAAGAATAGCGGAGTCAGGGGATATGGGGAGAAGGCAGGAATGGGGTGCTGATTTGGGATGATCAGCCATAATCATATTGAATGCCGGTGCTGGCTCGAAGGGCCAAATGGCCTATTCCTGCACCTATTGTCTTTTGTCTATTGTCTATTGTCTATTGTCTATTGTCTATTGTCTATTGGGTCTGTCATCTCTGCAACGCGACAATGATACTCAGCCCTTTCCAGAGTGAAGTCTGCATCACGTAACATCTGGCGTTGCAACATGATGTGCTTACGGATATACACGGTGAAGACCTCTTCAAAGATGCGCTAGCGCACAGCGTGGTCGCCATCAAATACACGTGATTCAGGCTTAGGAAGTGCACCAGCCATAGTGAAAAACGAACTAAACTAAAAAAAAAAACTAAAACAAATTGGAACCAAACTAGGCGAGTCAGGGCTCCATACTTTCTGACACCATGTTGAATGATGAGACCCATACACAGAGGTAATAATTCATAGTCTTTATTGCAGTACAAGCGGAGGGAACATTACATGCTTTCATCCCCGTGGTCTGCATCAAGTCTGCCGGGAGACAGTGACGCGTTATCTTAACTATACTAGCAGTCCAGGGATGGGATGCAGATCTGGAATGGACTACATAAAGAATGTGCAGCATGCATAATGTGTGTGGTGATAGATATAATAAAGACAGCCTAATTTGCACGCCCCTCCCCGCACCCTCACTCTCCCCCCTTCAGCATTCCCCCATACACTGTATCCCCCCCCCCACACTGCCGGGTTCTCCCTTCGCTATAGGCGCCGCTACTCGCTCTCGACGGCCATCCTCGCTTCCGGCGGTCCCCTCGATCTCCGACGGCCCTCCTCGCTCTCAGACGGCTTTCCTACGGTACCCCTCGTTCTCCAACAGCCCTTCGCGCTCTCCGATGTCACAGTTGTTTTCCGACTGTTCCCTCACGGTCTCACGGCCCTCCTCACGCCCCGATGGCCCACATCGCTCTCAACATTTTGTGGTCTTCCCGCTCTCGGCGGCTCAGGTCACTTCGTCGCCAGTGGCTCGGGGCCGAGTTCGCAGACCACGTTGGGCAAGCCGAGCCTTCCGGGTGGGTCCTCCGTCCTCGCTGAGCGAGTCCTCGGTCCGACGAGTTCGAGCCTGGCCTGGTGGATGACTTGGCCCCGCCTCGCAATTCATAACTATTCAATCATTTTGTATTACACCGGCTGTTTTTTTAATGCCTATCCGCTGTTTATTAATCTGTCTCTCAAAACAAACCTAATTGTATCCGCCTATCACTCACCTGTCTTTGTCCTGCCCACGTCGATATCCTTTCCCTCTCCTCCACCCCACCACAATCAGTCTGAACAAAGATCATGACATGAAACGTTATCTATCCACGTACTGCAGAGATGCTGTCTTGTCCACTGCGTTACTCCAGCATGTTGTGTCTGTTTTTTAACCAGCACCTAAAGTTCTTTGTATCTTGTGACAGACGGTTCCGGGACGGGAGGGCTTCAGTATAAGAGCGGCCGGATAAGCTGCGGCATTTTTCCTGGTGCGGTGGAGGCTGGGGCGTTGAGCTAAAAGAGGTACGTGGAGTCACGAGGTGCGTTGGAAAGTTGCGCCTTCACTGTCTTTTTTCAGGTGTCGTGAAGTCTAAAAGTGAAAGACACACATTTAAGGCGAGAAGAGAAAAATCTGCGAGGGTCTGTTTCAATATTGTTTCATTCTGTGTTTACAAGTAACGTTGCGTTGTGTTAGTGGAAGGCTCGCGGGAATTGTTTACGGATTCGGCCTCTTATTGTCGACACACTGATCTTCAAACGCTGGAATCTTGCGTGGAACACAACGTGCTGGAGTAACTCAACGCCCAGCCACCGTCTGTGGAAGACATGGTTGTGCGACGTTTTGGAGCGGGACCCTTGTTCAAGCAGGTTCCCTCTGAAGAACGAGTGGGTGGAGTCTGAAGAAGCGTCCCGATCCGAATCGTCGCCTCTCTATATCCTCCAGAGATGCCGACTGACCCACTGAGATAGTCAAGTCCTTTCATCCACTGGAAACCAACATGTTTGAATGATATGCTGGAAGATCAGTTATAGTAAAACCTATAAATTTCCTATTAAATGTTTACTATCTCACCTGAATCCTATGTTTACTAGTTCTTGATTCCACTACCCCGGGCTAAAATGATGTATATTGACCCTTTTTTTCACTCATGATTATAAGTTCTATAATATCACCACTAACCTCCATGCGTTACAAGGAATAACATCTTAGCTTCCACATCGTATCCCTATATCTCAGGCCCTTGCGTCCCAGCAACGTCGTTATAAATTCTCTCTGCATTGTTTCCAACTTAATGGTATTCTTCCTTAAGCAGGCTGACCAAAACAGGACAATATCATCAATATGCGGCCACAACAAAACCATGAAAAACTGTACTGTTTTTTTTCTATACTCAATAACCTGACAAATGAAGGCTAATGCACAAAAGGCCTCATTTTCCAACATATCTGCATATGACGCCTCGTTCATGGAATACGCACCAATAATTCTGGATTCCACGGCTTAACAACTCTTCACATTCACTGTGAAGAAATTGCCCTGGTTGGTCTTTCCAAAGTGCAAAACCTCACACTTATCTGTATCACACTGCATCCGCCAATCCTCATCCTAGCTGCTTAGTTGATGAGGTTCCTGCTGTTCTTCTATATTTGACAATCTTTTCAGGTGTCCACAATATCACCTACTATGATGCGATCTACAAACTTACTAACCATGTCTTGTCTCCTCGCATCTTAACCGTTGATATAAACCACAAACAGCAAACGGCACAACACCAATCCCTGAGGCACATTGGTCGTCACAGGTCTCCAGTCCGAGAACCTTATCAACGGCCTTGGTTAGGTCCATATAGACCATGTCAACGTCATTGCACACGTCAGCCGTCTCGGTTAATTCTTCAAAAAATTGCAGATCAAGTACGTAATACAGGATCTCCCACGACGCCTTTTTCCTTTCAGCGATTATGGGGTTTATCAAGTCGCGAGGGCCATATAAATTAAAGATTAAAGGAGTCTACAATAAAATGACAGAGGATGAGACGGGAATTATCTAATCTTGGCCCAAGGGTAACGTTCACGCAGATCGTGGTGGGTACGTTTAATGATCTGCAGGAGGAATCTGTACTGATGGCAATGTTGAATACACAATTGGACGTAGATTGACAGGAAGAATAGACTTGAAGTTTATGTACCACATACAGTTAAAATGAGCCACATCAAAGAAACATCTTCGTCGGCTTTGAATAGGTGGGCAGAAAAGACTGCATGTCTGATGGTTCGATGGTACCTTAACATAAAGAAGGCAAAAATATCATCAGGGCTGTGGTGTGAAAACATAGTTAAAGCAACGTAAGGGGAATTTTCGGGTTTCACTTCATACCTTTCGACGAGATAAAACGACCTGACAAAAATGAATTAATATCAGTACCTGCGAAATATTTCAAACGATATGCCGCACGACATACGTGAGAATTTCAAAGCAATTAACGAACAGATCCTGAGAGATCGGTCCGAACGGTCAATTTTCTGTGGTCGAATATATTCACTTTCACGCAGACTGCAAACTCCAGGTCCCTCTATGATACGGGCCTCCTCTGTTCTTCACGGGCGATTGCAATTTTGATTAGGATATATTGATGACATTACGGGTCAATGAAGACAGTACACATTTAGTTTATTGAAAACCATGACAGGCGACTAACGGTTACACCACTAAAACTTTCCGAAAGGCTTGCCGGCAGCCTGAGCTCTCCCATTCCTGGCAAGCATTCAACTTAGTTTACCAAGCTAAAGATTACGGTTTCATTTGACGAGGCTACTTGCTGCGCATAATACCACTTAATTTTCATTTAAGCGGAATGTCCATGTTAAATATAATATTGATCTTAAAAATCGTCCCGTTGAACGCAAGTCAAATATTGTGCAATACGACCTGACATTTCCCTGTAAGAAGGTGACAATCAACATGAAGCCCACATGTACCGAACCTACGCTGCGGAGAGAAATTCATTGCACACTAATGCCATGAGTAAAAATAGTTAAGTGTAAGTGTTTGTTCAGTGAATTGTGCCTGATATGTCCCTACGGAAATTGTCACAGTGGAATTTCCCTCTCTTTTATAACAGTTGGTTAGCTAATCACCAGAGCATATGGGAAGTGAAACGTTCTGTACAATCGATCGTTGCCTCACCAGAAAATGGGATTTGCACCCATTTACCACATTGCGAGAATATTCTATCCTGTACTTGCAGCGGTTGGAATCCCTGGTAAGATACTTGAGCTGGCTCCGATATATTACGTTGTCTCTTTTGTTGCACAGTAGTATAATCCCCTTGATATGCAACTCAGATTCTGCTTCAGCTGGTGAGTGTCTCTAGAATTTTCAGGATTCAAGTTTCTACTTTTTTTAATGTCTAGTTATTTTGTCAATTGCATCAACTAAGTTATTCCTGATATTAACATATTCCTCTAGCATTGTCAGCGTATATTCTTTTCGGTATGAACCTGTATCACCGGAGTTATCCAACTCTATACACATTCCTCACCGTCGCCACGTCTTTTTTAAAGAATGTGTCATTAAATTTCCCACACGGATGTAATTTCGAACAAAGACAAGAAATCAGAACTACTTTTCTATTTGTCTAAATGCCATTTCAAGGTGTGCAATAACATTGTGAGGAAAGAGTTAACAGACATGGTTGATTTAAACTAGGGATAGAAAAATAACTTAGAAAGAAATAAGGTGTCAGCAAAAGCCAGACTGCTGGTAGAATAGAAAATAACGATATATAGAACAGAGAGAAATTCTAGATAAAAAGTAGCAAATGAAAAGACTTCAGCAGAAGATTTGAAAAGTAAGTAAAAGGGAGAAAGTACATAAGGTCAAACATATCTGCGCATGCCTAATGAACTTACATGAATATGGACACACACCCACTATGACAAGATGCCTAATTTAAATGCACATGCGATGCATGATGTGGGAGGTGTCTTTGACGTTGGGTCAACGTTCCAGGACGTTCTCGTGGGAATGTGGGCTTTATGTTATGATTGGAAGAAGTTCAATGGGGAGGAATGTGGGTGTGACAATAGTACCCATGAAATGTATAAAGATAGAAGACATCACGATCCTCGGTGTGCCTCTAGGGGCCATCACAGGAGAGGCACCTATTCTGCAGAATATGATCTAAATAAAAAGCTTCTTTGCTTGACTTTGTCTCTAAAAGCGCTTGTGATTTTCAACCTCACAAAATTGGGGGATCGTCTCGGGATCCCCACTCCGGCTGGCTGGCGGCGGTATACGGAAGAAGGGACGGTGCACCCCGCTGATTCAGCGGTCCTAGACCCCTAGATTGCCGTCAGCGGTTTGAGCGAGTGGTATCCCAGAACAGAGACTCAGCAAAGAAGTGAAAGTGATTGGAGATTGGTTAGAGATCGCGAAAATCGAGTGATTCTGTGCATAGACCCCGGTAAGAAACTTTGACTATTATAGTATTACCTGGGCGATTTGATAAAAGATCGGAGAGGAATTCCGATCGAGAGAATGGGAAATATAAATGAAAAACCCGAAAGGGAGGGGAAAGGCCGTAAGCCAAATCCCCGCATTCTGCCTTATAGTCCGTTGGGGCGAATGCTGAACCGCCGGGGGGCAGGAAATACCCAGGGGTTGGAGAAGACAACAATGATAAGGTATTGTTATTTTGAATGGCCACAACACCCGATAAAAGGAGCTTCGGTCTGGTGACCAGAGGATGGGTCAGATGAGGATTGGGTACAGCAGGCATTGAATGTATATGTGAAAAATAAACCCAATTCGATGATAGAAGAGATCATGTATGCCGCGGTATGGGAAACGGGATGTAATCTGTTGAAATTAAAAGAGGAGGATGAACAGTCAAATTCCTTCTCACCCTCATGGAATTTACTGGAGAACCTATCTCCTCCCTATGTACATCCATCACCTGAAGTAGCGCCGCCAATTCGACCCCCGCCCCCACTCGTGGCGACGGGAGTGCAAGAGGTGACACCCGGGTCCGCTCTGGTGGTAAAGGGAGAGGTCAGGGTAAAACAAGAATTTAATTATGATGTTATTGACAGTAATGACACCGAAAGTGACCTACCGGACCCCAGGAGTGAGGAAGAAAAGGGAATAAAGAGACAGGAGGCGGTCAGGGTAGATGAATTAAATCCCCCGTCACCAGGAGAGGGAGTCAGAAGGTCAGACAGAGTAAAACAAAGATCGGTAAAAATTAGACCCCTTAGAGAGGTACCCATGGGAGAACCCCAAGGGGGAATGAGGTTTGTTAATGTCCCCTTAACTAGTACTGAAGTGAGAAATTTCAAGAAAGAAATGAAAAAGCCCTCTAGGGGATCCTTTAGGTCTGGCAGAACAGTTAGATCAGTTCCTTGGGCCAAACACTTACACATGGGAGGAGTTAATGGCCATTATGGGGAATCTCTTCACATCCGAGGAGAGGCAAATGATTAGAGCAGCAGCAATGAAAAAGTGGGAACAGGAGAACCCGCCAGGGCAGCAAAATGCTGCGGCAGCAGATAAATTCCCAATTCAAGAGCCAGATTGGGACAAGGGAACAGCAGCAGGACGAGGGAATATGAGGGACCTGCGGGATATAATTATAAAAGGGATAAGAGAGGCAGTACCCAAAGGACAGAATTTCGAACTAGCATTTGAGAATGGACAGCAGAAAGATGAGGCCCCGACAGTGTTCCTTCAAAGACTCAGGAAGAACATGGAACAGTATTCCGGAATAGACCCGGACTCAGAGGCAGGACAACAACTGCTTAGGGCCAATTTCGTGACCAAATCCTGGCCTGATGTGAGGAAGAAGTTAGAAAAGATGGATGACTGGAATGAGAAACCACTACCTCAGTTGCTTACAGAGGCCCAGAAAGTGTACGTGCGGAGAGATGAGATAAAACAGAAGGGGAAGGCACTGATTATGATGCAGGCTGTAAAGCGAGTGGTAGATGTTAAAGAACAGGTAGGTACAGGATGGAGAGGGAGTACCTCCCGAGGTAGAGGTAGAGGAGGCACCAGAGGCTGTAAGAGAGAAGGAGAAAGGTATGGCAGAGGCTGGAAGAGAGAAGGAAAAAGGTATGGCAGGACCGAGAGAGAAGGAGAAAGGTATGGCAGGAGCGAGAGAGAAGGAGAAAGGTATGGCCGGAACCAGAGTGAAGAGACAAATACGGAACAACGTTGGAGGATGGGACCTATAAGATGTTAGTATTGTAACAGAGAAGGACACATACAAAGGGAATGCCCTGAGCATGTAGCAGAGTCCCGCACGTACAGTATGATGGGAAATGAATAGGGGGGTCAGGGGTTCCCGTCCCTGGGGTTAGGGGGCTACAGAAGGGAACCTCTGGTAAATTTAAAGATAGGACCCCAGAGAGAGGATACGGTGTTAATGTTAGATTCAGGAGCGGAGCGATCAAGTGTAATCCAAGTACCAGCAGGTATGGGGGCAGGACAAGGGAAAGTAAAGATTACCGGGGTTGGGGGAGCTGTGATGGTAGCTCCCGAGATAGGAGGAGTAAATGTAAGGTATGAACACCGGGAGGCTGTAGTGGACCTGATATTAGTCCCTCAGGCTGGTGTAAATTTAATGGGCAGGGATTTACAAATATAATTGGGAATAGGTACAGCACCGATGGAAGGAAGAATAGCGGTTCAGCTGTATGCTCCAAGAGAGGTGGATGAGCAAAGAATTAATGATCAAGCATGGGCCAAGGAAGGAAACAGAGGAGGTTTGCAAATACCCACTCTTCAAATAGCATTAAAAGATGGTGCAGACATAGTACGAGTAAGACAATGCCCCATTTCGACCGAGGGACGAAAAGGCTTACAACCAATCATTGAGAATTTATTGAAGGACGGGGTATTGGAAACATGTATGTCCCCCTACAATACTCCGATCCTACCAGTCAGAAAAACCGACGGGACGTTTAGACTCGTACAGGACTTGAGGGAACTAAACTAGGTGGTCCAAGCCCGACACCCGGTAGTGCCTAACCCTTACACCATCATGGGACGAATACCCCCAAGCCACAAATGGTTTAGTGTGGTAGATTTAAAAGACGCCTTCTGGAGCTGTCCGCTGGCAACAGAGAGCAGAGACTTATTCGCCTTTGAGTGGGAAAACCTAAATACCGGGCGAAAGCAACAATTCCGGTGGGCGGTGCTCCCTCAAGGTTTTACAGAATCACCACATTTATTCGGCCAAATTTTAGAGCAGGTACTAAAAGATTTCCCAGGTCACGGTGAAACGCAACTATTACAGTATGTGGATGACCTTCTCTTGTCAGGAGAGAGAGAAGAGGAAGTAAGGGAAGCCACGATAAGCCTGTTAACCTTCTTGGGGAGGAAGGGGTTAAGAGCGTGCCGTAACAAGCTTCAATTTGTGAAACAAGAGGTAAAATATCTGGGACATCTGATAAGTGGAGGAAAGAGAGGAATTAACCCCGAAAGGATAGTTGGGATCACGGGAGTACCACTACCAAAGAATAAGAAAGAGATCCGAAAATTCCTGGGATTGATAGGATACTGTCGACTGTGGATAGTTGATTACTCCAGACAAGTGAAATTCCTGTATGATAAATTGGGAGAAGAGAAAGACAAAGTTCAGTGGACCCCAGAACAGGAGGTGGAATTTGGGAAATTAAAGTGCCTGATTACTGCCCCCGTGTTGGCTCTGCCCTCAGTAGAACAACCTTTCCACCTGTTTGTAAATTCAAACAAGGGGGTGGCACTAGGGGTACTCACCCAGAAGAGAGGGGGAATTCGACAGCCAGTGGCCCTCCTCTCGAAAATGTTAGATCCAGTCCCCAGGGGATGGCCGAGATGCATACAAGCGGTAGCAGCTACCGCAATATTGGTGGAAGAAAGTAGGAAATTAACCTTTGGAGGCGCTCTGGTTGTTTCTACGCCACACACAGTAAGAACCATACTCACTCAGAAATCCAACAGATGGTTAACAGACTCCAGACTTTTAAAGTATAAGGCCATCCTGATGGAAAAAGACGATTTGACTATAATTACAGATAAGAACCTTAACCCGTCCCAATTCCTGTATCCAGCAGAGAAACAGGGCGACGAGGAAGAGGACCTAGTACACTGCTGTAGTGAAATAATAGATTTACAGACAAAAAGTAGAGAAGACTTAGAAGAGCAACCTCTGGCTGAGGGCAGCCGGTGGTTTATAGATGGATCCTCCAGGTGCATAGATGGAAAAAGACATAGTGGGTACGGTATAGTGAACGGGGAAACTATGGAGGAAATTGAAAAGCGGCAGGCTGCCTGGTAGTTGGTCAGCTCAATCTTGAGAATTATATGCATTAATGAGAGCATTAGAATTATTGGAGGGGAAGGAAGGAACAGTATATTCCGATTCAAAATACGCTTTTGGAGTAGTACACACCATTGGGAAGATCTGGAAAGAGCGAGGAATGATAACAACTCGAGGGAAAGAATTAGCGCATGAGCAATTGGTAGGACAGACACTGGAAGCCTTGCAAAAACCAGAACGAATAGCCATTGCACATGTAGCAGGCCATCAAAAGGGTAACACCCTAGAGGCGAGAGGAAATAGGGCAGCAGATGAGGTTGCAAAAAGAGCAGCCACAGAACAGATGGTAGAAATGAAGTCACTAATACCTTTAAAGGAACCAGAGGAAAAGATACCTATCTTTAGTGAGAAAGAGCAGAGACACATGAAAGAAATGGGGGCTCAGCGTACTTCAAATGGGAAATGGTGGACACCGGATGGAAAGCAGCTATTGAACAAAGAAATAATGAGGGAGTTATTAGGGAGGTTGCATGGACAAAGCCATTGGGGAACACAAGCCCTCTGTGACACCCTCTTAAGAACCTACGCTTGCCGTGAAATGTTTACCATGGCCAAACAAGTCATAGGGGGCTGTGTAATATGTCAGCGAATCAACAAGAAAATCATGAGAGCAGTCTCAGGAGGAGGACAACCATTAGCAGTTAGGCCCTCCCATAGAATACCGATAGATTTCACCGAGCTGCCCCGGGTACAAACATGGAAGTACCTGTTAGTGGTAGTGGACCATTTCACCAGATGGGTAGAGGCATTCCCCACGGTAACTGCCACCTCACAGGTGGTAGCCAAGATATTACTAGAACAAATAATACCCAGATATGGGATTGTGGAAACAATAGACTCAGATAGGGGGACCCATTTTGCATCCAAAACACATGAAATGATATGTGAAGCACTGGGAATAGAATGGAAATTGCATACACCATGGCATCCCCAGAGCTCAGGAATGGTGGAAAGAATGAATGGCACCTTAAAGACCCAAATCACCAAATTGATAGAAGAAACGAGACTCCACTGGACTAAGTGCCTCCCGATAGCCCTGTTGAGAATCCGAACGGCACCTCGAAAAGAGATAGGGATATCACCATATGAAATGTTATTCTGGCTCCCATATTTAGGGAAGATAGAAGGAGTCCCAACAATGCAAGGGAACGATGTGTTCCTGAGGAACTATTTACTGGCAGTGTCCCAATCTCTTGCAGAACTAAAAATTAAAGGATTGCTGGCCCAGAGCCCACCACTGGACTTCCCGATTCACTCAGTCAAGGCTGGAGACTGGGTATTAATAAAAACGTGGAAAGAAGAAAAGCTGCAACCTAAGTGGACTGGACCCTGCCTGGTGTTACTAATCACCGAGACGGCAGTACGAACAAAAGAGAAAGGGTGGACACACGCAAGTCGAGTTAAGGGTCCTGTCAAGGCCCCACCAGACAATATCAGCCCGTGGACTGTGCGCAAAGGAGAGGAACCATTGACTTTAATATTTACCATGAACCCGCGGGAAAAATGAAGATTTCGTGTTGGTGGGTCGTGTTACCCAACTCGTGAGTAATATAACATGCATAAAAATCACAATACCACAGAATAGAAGGTCCACCACCATCCCATTTGTAAAATCACAATACCACAGAATAGAAGGTCCACCACCATCCCGCGGGTATGTAAAGGAAAATGGTGGTGCGGCTATAGAATGTATGTATGCACCCATCCCTGTAAAGATTGGCACGCGGTGTTTACTTCATCAAAATATGGGTGGCATCGAACCACCTATCAAACTGATAGGTGGAAAGTATATCAAAACCCGAACGAGAAATTGCCAGGACGCATATATGTGAGCATACAGAGTGTTCAAATGCAGGAAAGTGGTAGGTATTGGATATGTGCAGATAAAACAGGGAAGGACGCATGTCTGAAGTTTGAGATAGAAGTGACGCGGGATGGGGAGATGGCAATATACGAGGATAGGGGAGAGGTGTTCAAGATAGATGACAGTCAGAATACGGATCCCGGGGCAACACCAGCACCACCAGTGGAGCTAGGCCTCACCTGGTCCTAGTACCATTTCCCCTGAATTGGGATAGAACACCTAGGGCTATGTCATGTCTACTACAGCTATTCACAAATCCCCTCTTACCAAAGAATGTGATATGCCAGAGTTATCATTACCTATTTCCGACCAGCAACAACAATACGAAGGGACGAAGGGAAGATCCTCGACCTCCTCGTTTACCAGTCCTCTTGGGGAGGAGGCGTTTGAGTGCTATACAAGAAATAACCCAAAGGGACAGGACATGGGGAAGGTGCTCAACTGCAATCAGACGTATAACATAACGGCTGAGGAACAGGGACCACTGTTCAATAGCTCCTGGCTGAAAAAGCAGATAGTCAGTAGAGCCGATGTCTGGTGGTGGTGCGGGGAGAATACCCTGTGGCCCCGGTTACCGGGGTCATGGACGGGAACCTGTACCCTCACACAACTGATGATGCCCTTCACCATAGCAGTAGAACATGCGGTAGAACTCAATGAAGGAAGCCAACGACAAAAGAGAGGGGTGAAAGGATCATTCGACACACAGATATATATAGCTGCGATAGGGGTGCTAAGAGGGGTACCCGATGAATTCAAAGCCAGAAACCAGATAGCTGCGGGCTTTGAGTCCATACTCTTCTGGTGGTCCACAATTAATAACAATGTGGACTGGATCAACTACCTATACTACAATCAACAACGCTTTATAAATTACACTCGAGATGCAGTTGAAGGATTAGCGGAACAACTGACAGCTACCAGCCAAATGGCCTGGCAAAATCGCATGGCCTTGGACATGCTACTGGCTGAGAAGGGAGGGTGTGTGTAATGTTTGGCGAACAATGTTGCACATTCATCCCCAACAACACTGCTCCGGATGGGTCAGTGTCAAGAGCCCTAGCAGGTCTCACCTCCCTGTCTATCGAATTGGCTGAGAACTCTGGAGTAGACACCTCCTGGACTGGTTTTCAAGAATCCTGGTTTGGGAAAAGGAAGCACATCTTTACCTCAGCTCTAACATCAGTGGTAGTCATGGTGGGGTTACTGTGTTTGTTCGGATGTTGTATCATTCCCTGCATACGGGGATTGGCTCAGCGATTGATATAAACAGCCCTGACAAAGAACAGCGCCGCCACCATGATGGCCTTCAGAACACAGTATGACCAACGAGAGGGCGATAGGGAGGCGAATAATCTGCTGCTAGCATTAGAAAAGGAGGATATAGTATAAATCAAAGGTTGCGTAGCAAAAAAGAAAAGGGTGGATTGTGAGGAAAGAGTTAACAGACATGGTTGATTTAAACTAGGGATAGAAATATATATATTTTTTTTTTTGGTAAATATTTTTTATTGGAGATACGTACACAACCTAGTTACATCATTACAGTCTTACATTTTTAAATTGATAATATTGTCAATTATTATTACATTGTCTCCAATACCTTTTGCCTTTTTTTTAAAAAACTAAATAGAACTAAAGAGAAAGATGAAGTAAAGAAAGAAAAGAAAGAGAAGAAAAACAAAAAAAATTTTTTTTAAAAAGGAGAAAGATAGTTAAAGAAGAATGGAAAAATTTATTGAAATAAAAAACTTCATTCGAGATATATTCGTACATTTCTAAATATAGCATTTCATCCATTCTTTAGCCCGGGTGCTAGTCAGGTTCCTGTGCTGAACTGTTCTGACCCTTTAAGTAATCAATAAAAGGAGACCATGTTCCAACGAATAATTCCTGTTTGTCCAACAGGGAGAATCTGATTCTTTCCACGTTTAAGGTCTCCGTCATTTCTATAATCCACATTTTGATTGTGGGGGTCGTAGGGCCTTTCCAAAATTTTAGAATTAATTTTTTTCCTGTTATTAAACTATAATCAATAAAGTTTCTTTGTGTTGTTCTAAATGTTTGATTTAATTCTAATATTCCAAGTATTATTAATTTTGGATCTGGGTCCAATTGTGTGCTGGTTACTTTAGATATTATACTGAAAATATTTACCCAGAATTTTTAAATTTTTATACAGTTTGCAAACATATGAGATAAGGTAGCTTCTAAATGTTGACATTTATCACATATAGGTGAGATATGTTGAAAATTTTTATGTAGTTTTGTTTTTGAATAATGTAACCTATGTATTACTTTAAATTGTATTAGAGAATGTCTGGCGTTTAATGAACATTGATGTATGTGTTGCAAACTTTCTTCCCAAGTATCTTTCGTTATTATTTGATTTAATTCTTTTTCCCATGTTTGTCTAAGTCCGTCGATGGAATGTCACTGTCTAATAAGATATTATATATATAAGATATTATTTTTTCTGTATTAGGATGTTTGTTCCAACATTCATCAAGAATTTCTGAATTTCTAATTCGAAAATTTTGAGTATTCGATTTTACATAATCTCTAAGTTGAAGATATCTGAAATAATCATTTCCTCGAAGTCCATAAGTCTGTTGCAACTCCTGAAATGTCAGAAAAGTGCCTTCCTTGTAAAGTTGTCCCATATTTTTATTCCATAATTCTTCCATTGTGTAAAACCCCCGTCCAACCATGAAGGCTCAAACAAAGGGTTATTCACAATTGGAAGAAAAAGTGATAAATTATCTAATTTTAATGTCTTTTTAAATTGTTTCCAAATTCGTATAGCACTAAATATTATAGGGTTTTCCCTATAAATTGTTTTATTTAATTTAGACGTAGCAAATAATATCGAACCGATATCTAAAGGTAAACAATCTTCCTTTTCCATTTTTAACCAGTCTGGTTGATGATCTATTTCTTCCAACCAGAAATTCATATTTTTAATATTAACTGCCCAGAAATAAAACAAAAAGTTGGGTAAAACCAAGCCTCCATTTATTTTTGATTTACACAAATGTCTTTTGTTTAGCCTATGATTCTTATAATCACAGATAAAAACATTAACAATAGAGTCCAGTTATTTAAAAAAGTTTTTTGCCAGATATATCGGAATTGTCTGAAAAAGGTATAATATTTGCGGTAAAAAAATCATTTTTATGGCATTAATTTTGCCAACCATTGAGATAGGAAGTGTTTTCCAGTATTGAATATTCTTATGTAGTTTATTCAGTAATGGTGGAAAATTTGCTTTAAATAATGATATATATATCTTAGTTACATAAATACCTAGATATTTAAATTTTTCCTTTACTATTTTAAATGGAAATTGTTGTATTATCTGTTTGTTATGTTCCCTTATTGGCATAATTTCACTTTTATTCCAATTTATTCTGTATCCTGAAAGTGAACCAAATTGGGTTATTAGCTTTAATAAGTTTGGAATACTTATTTCTGGTTTTGTAATGTAAATTAATACATCATCTACGTATAGAGAAATTTTATTCACTGTGTCCTTTGTGTTATACCCGTGTATTTCCGGATGCCCCCTGACTCTTTCTGCAAGTGGCTCAATAGCAAGCGCAAATAATAATGGAGATAACGGCATCCTTGTCTACAACCTCTAGATAGGCTAAATTTAGATGACAACCTTTGGTTTGTAAATATTCTAGCCGTGGGATTTGTATATAACAGTTTTATCCATGTACAGAATTTCTCCCCTAGCTGCATATTTTCCATCACCGAAAATAAATAAGACCATTCGACCTGATCAAATGCTTTTTCAGCGTCAAGTGAGATTATTGCTAGATCTTCATTAATAATTCTCTTGGAATATATAATATTAAATAATCTTCTTAGATTATAATATGAGTACCGTTTCTGAATAAAGCCTGTTTGGTCAGGGTGTATTAATTTATTCATCACTGTACTTAATCTATGCGCTAGTATTTTAGTTAATATTTTCTGATCTGTATTTAAAAGTGCAATTGCTCTATATGATCCCGGGTCTTCCGGATCTTTATCAGCTTTAGGAATAAGTGTTATTATAGATTCATTTAAAGTGTCTGGAAGTTTCTGTTGAGTATAGATATACTCATACAGTCTTTGTAAACGTGGGCAAAGCAAATCATAAAATTTTTTATAAAATTCGGAGCCTAAACCATCTGGTCCTACTGCTTTACCATTTTTTAAAGAGCCAATAGACTCCTCAATATCTTTTATGGTAATCTCCCTTTCTAATAATTCTCTATCGTTTGAGTCTAAACCTTTTAAATTACATTTTAGTAAAAAATCTGCTATTTCTTCTGATTGTCCTATGGTTTTAGTTGAATAAAGGTTATGATTGTATTGGAGAAATCTATCATTTATGTCCTTGGGCATTTTTAATAATTCTCCTGTCTCTGTTCTAATTTTATGAATTATTTTTTCCCCTTCCATTTTTCGTAACTGACGTGCTAATAGTTTTTGTGGTTTGTCTCCAAATTCAAAATGTAATTGTTTGGTTTTTTGATAAAGTTTTATTACTTGTTCTGAATACATTTTATTTAATTTATATTTCAATACAGCAATTTTATTATGTTTTAAAATAGATGGCATTCTCGCATTTTCTATATCTAGTTGCTTGATTTCACTTTCCAATGTTTGTTGCTTAATCCTGTTCTCTTTATTGTAAAATGCTTGAGCGGAAATTAATGTACCTCGAACAAACGCTTTAAACGTTTCCCACATAAGAGAAGTAGGTGTGTCAGGGTTGTCATTTACCTCAAAAAATATTTGAATCTGTTTAATAATATATTCCTGGCATGATCTTTCGTTCAAAATTTGTGGGTTAAATCTCCAATATGTTTGTTTCTCGGACATTCCATTTAATTTAATCATGAATGTTACAGGTGCGTGATCTGAGATTATAATGTTATGGTATTTTGAATTATAAATAAATGGGATAAACATAGAGTCAACTAAAAAATAATCTATTCTTGAGTATGTTTTATGTACTGGTGAGTAAAATGAATATTCCCGTCCAGTTGGGTTTTCTATTCTCCAGACATCCTTAATATTAGTGGTATTAATAAATGAATTTAGAAATACACTTGATTGAGATTTAACTTTTTTTTGCCTTGATGATCTATCTAAATATGAATCTAATGTACAATTGAAGTCTCCGCCAATTATTAATTTATATTGTGTAAATTCAGGAATTTTATTAAATGTTTTATTAAAAAACATGGGGTTATCAAAGTTAGGCCCATATACATTAAGAAGAATCATTTTTTCTCCATTTAACTCCCCAACAAATATAATATATCTACCGTCAATATCCACTATTGTTGAAGAGTTCGTAAAAGGTATTCCTTTACGAATTAATATTGCAACTCCTCTGGACTTATGGGAAAAAGAGGAATGATATGATTCAGCGTTAGAAATATAATTTAGAAAGAAATAAGGTGTCAGCAAAAGCCAGACTGCTGGTAGAATAGAAAATAACGATATATAGAACAGAGAGAATTCTAGATAAATAGTAGCAATTAAAAAGACTTCAGCAGAAGATTTGAAAAGTAAGTAAAAAGGGAGAAAGTACATAAGGTCAAACATATCTGCGCATGCCTAATGAACTTACATGAATGTGTACACACACCCACTATGACAAGTTGCCTAATTTAAATGCACATGCTATGCATGATATTGGAGGTGTCTTTGACGTTGGGTGGACGTTCCAGGACGTTCTCGTGGGAATGTGGGCTTTAT
Source organism: Malacoraja senta (assembly GCA_038087875.1). Classification (NCBI taxonomy): domain Eukaryota; kingdom Metazoa; phylum Chordata; class Chondrichthyes; order Rajiformes; family Rajidae; genus Malacoraja; species Malacoraja senta. The sequence continues at coordinate 6,682,579 of CM075997.1, read as the reverse complement.
GTTATGATTGGAAGATGCTCAATGGGGAGGAATGAGGGTGTGACAATAGTACCCATGAAATGTATAAAGATAGAAGACATCCCGATCCTCGGTGTGCCTCTAGGGGATATCAGAGGAGAGGCACCTATTCTGCAGAATATGATCTAAATAAAAAGCTTCTTTGCTTGACTTTGTCTCTAAAAGCGTTTGTGATTTTGAACCTCACAACATCAAACTTCGCTCTGTTGTTCCTGTTAGTTGTTTTTCCGCCAGATTTATTTTTAAAGCAGTTGTTTCCTTCTCAAATATGTTACACCCTGAGAAACACAATGTCTGTTTCTTTTAGAGCAAACATCAATACTACTTAATTTTTTTTAAGGCAAACCATGAATAATGCCTCGGTAACTGAGGATGTGGGTCCTGGGCTTCACGTGCTCCGCCCCAAACTGGCGTGAGATAGCCGGCACAATTGTCACTGCTGTCCGATGTGTCTTCGCGTGAAGCTGAGCAGCGGAGCGTGGACGTCCTGGAAATCCCCTCTCAGATTCTCACCCATCTAGAACTACAAAACACCAGGAAAAGAATAGATCCATTCCGCGTATGTTTCCCGCGCGGAACTAAAGTAAAACGGATCAAGTTTGAAGCAGGTGCACTTTTGCTTATACTCATAACTTTTTCATTTTCTTAACTACTTTCAGTCAATTCAATTGCGATCGCAATACTCTCTCGGGGAAAATGCGGACTCTGCAAGTGCATCACCCGTTATCTGATGGGAATGGCAACAGCCGACCTGATGGTGGTTTTCGTTATTGCAATAGTGCAACAGACTAATTATATATATGCTTATGCTGATTTCTTGCTCATTACTCCGTTATGCTCTCTGACAATTGTACTGAGCGTTATAACCATGGAATGTTCTGTATGGCTTACGGTCAGTTTTACTTTTGATCGCTTTATTGCAATTTGTTGTCAAAAGTTGCGTGAACGGTACTGCAAAGAGAGAACTGCAACTGTGGTCATGGTGACTGTGGTTGCAGTCAGCTGCGCCAGGGGCGTTCCCTTTTACTTCGTGATGGGGTCTAATGTCATAATTGACAACGTGCCATGGGGCTGCGTCTTAACAACGGATTACCTCATTTCATCTTTCTGGAAAGGATTCGAGATACTGGATAGTATCTTAACACCTTTATTACCAATCTGTTTAATTCTGCTGTTCAATGGATTAAGGATCAAAAATATCATAGCGTCAAATAAAGTCTGCAGAGAACTTCGGAACAGCAGCGACACTAAGGATGATGCCGAAGTGGTGAACAGGAGAAAGTCAATGTTTTTGTTGTTCGCAATATCAAGTAATTTTATTTTACTTTGGATACCTTATGTAGTAGTTTCACTGACTTGGCAGATGCAAAATTATTCGTATACAGACCGGTATTTGAATAGCCCGACATATATCCTACAACAGTTCGGATTTATGTTGCAAATACTCAGTATGTGCACCAACACGTGTATATACACACTTACACAGAGAAAATTCAGAGCGGAGCTGAGGAATGGACTGAAGTATCTGTTTCAATTAAAAGGAAAATTTCATAGTTAAAGTGCACGTTTAACTGCAAGTTACTTAAATTTAAAAATACATGTTCTTATGCTCCCGCGGGTCTATCAGTGTGGCATTAATTTATAGTTGTAGTATCGTCGAATAAAACGGACGCGAGCAGACTCTTTCGTGCAACATCCGCATGCTGAACCTGATCGTTACTAAGCCTATCCCACTCCATTCCACTCAGCCTGTCCCACTCCCCTATTCCCTCGCAATGCATCAGTCGAACTCACATGTAAGCGATGTAATTATATCACATAATTCGGTAGTTTATTCCAAAGAATTATTAATATACGCGACAAACAATAAAGGAGGCATCACCTTCACTGTGGCACTGCAGTAGTTACTTGTCTCCAATCTGCAATGCAATTCTCCACAACCACCAAGCCAATTGGGTATCCAATTTGTTGTCCAATAGTGAATCTCCTGTATTATAACATACTGTAGAAGCGTATCTTATCAAATGTCTTCCAAATGTTCACACTGTCCATTCCTCACGCCAACCCCCCCCCCCCCAATCTACTTGTCAGACCGTAACGAAACAATCATATTTTTTAGACTAAATCGTCCACGAAAAATCCATGCAAAATATCTCTAGTCAAATGTTGCGTTATCAAGGGGAAATAGACAGGGATGTTCATTATCACCTCTGCTGTTTGCTCTTGTAATAGAACCGTTAGCGGAAACTATTAGAATACATCCGAACATCCATGGTTATAATACAAAATACTCAAATAATAAAATATCATTATATGCAGATGATGTACTATTATATATTACAAAATCACAAATCAGTATACCAAATATATTAAATCTAATAGAGGAATTTGGATCCTTTTCAGGATATAGAATAAATTGGAATAAAAGTGAAATTATGACGATAAAACCCCAAGACCCAACACACCTGTTAAAATTCCCTTTTAAAATCGCTTCAGAAAAATTCAAATATTTGGGAATTGAAATTACTAGAAAATATAAATCTTTATTTAATGCAAACTATATGCCCTTACTCAATAAACTAAACATACTGATTAAATTATGCAAGACTCTCCCGATGTCTCTAATAGGCCGAATAAATGCTATAAAATTATTTTTTTACCACAAATGTTATATCTTTTCCAGTCAATACCGATATACTTACCAATTATTTTTTTTTTAACTGGATGCTGATATTACAAATTGTATATGGGACTATAAATCCCATAGAATTCAAAGAAGACATTTGTGCAAACCTTAAGAATTTGGCGGATTATTACTCCCTAATTTCTTGTATTATTACTGGGCCGCAAATGTCAAAAATATGATTCACCTGTTGGACAACTCGGCCCAGCAGGTGGATTGGATAGTAATGGAGAGAGAGAATTGTTCCCATTTTAAAAATAGGAGCGATCCTTCTCTCACCAACAAAATTGAAGAATACATTATATAGTAAAAATCCAATTATCCATAGTACAATTAGAATTTGGAAACAAATAAAATTAACTTTAAAATTAAGAAATCTATCGCTTCTTTCACCTATAATGAATAGTCCTTCGTTTAAACTTTCTACGATAGAAAAATCGTTTACACACTGGGATAGATTAGGAATTAAAACGTTTAGAGATATGTATGATAATGGAAGTTTTTTAACATTTCACCAACTACAACTTAAATACAACTTGAGTAGTAATCAATATTTTAAATATTTTCAAATACGTGACTATTTGAAAAAATATACACAAGAATATCAAAATATGTCTCCAGACCTATTAGACGAGACAAGGAATATAAAAGCGGAATCAACTAATTTAATATCATACCTGTAACACTGGTTATATGTGCATAAATGCTCGATTAACGTAAGAAACATTCTAATTCAATTCAAAATTATACATAGATTATACTATTCAAAAGCTAAAATAAGTAAATTTTACCCAAATGTCTCTTCTATCTGTGATAAATGTCTAACTCAAGAAGCAAATATAGCACATTCCTTTGTTTTTTGTATAAAAATTCAAAAATTTGGGAATGAAATCTTTGAAATGTTCACGAAATTATTTAAAATAAAACTGAAACCGAATGCAGAACTGATCATTTTTGGAACAATCGAAGCCAGTTTGGAGCTGACTTCGTTTCAAAGGAGCTTTCTTAATTATGGCTTAATAACGGCAAAAAAAACTTATACAGAAATTTTGGAAAAACGCTCCCATGCCAACGACAAAATGTGGATTTCTAATATGTCGGAACTGTTACAGCTAGAAGATATGAGATTCCTCTTAGCAGGTAAACCAGACCATTTCCAAAAGATTTGGTCTCCATTTATCGAGTTATTACAAATATAGGGTGCAACAAAATTTTGATAAAAAATGGTTTCAGGACCTGGTGAGGGGTGAGTAAAGATATGAAGTAGGTACATCCCTTTTATCTTGTCTTACCTTATCTTACTTTTTTTTATTTTTCCTTCTTTTCGTTTTCCTCTTTTGTTTAACTCTTTCTTGTAGTTTAGGTCCCTATGGGTGTTCTTGGACCACTCTTTCAATCACTCACTTACTATCTTTGCTAACTCTTTCTATCCTTTTTCTTATTAAAGTTTAAAATAAGAAGTGGTACAAGAAATGTATAATTTTATGTTTGTTTGAGATCACTGTACTGTACAATACTTCTAATAAAAAAATAAAAAATATATATAAATAAAAAATAAAAAATAAAAATGTTGCGCTTCAAAGTGTCCCGAAACAGACCATGATTTTCAAATACAAATAAATCGTGTGCTTTAGAATCATCCCCAGTATCTTTCAAGTCGTTGATATCAGGTTCAGTAGTCAGTAAATCCATGAATTGAGATTGCAACCCTTGTGAAATGAATGTACAGTATTTGATGCTCTCGTCTTCCAATACCATCCCTGTGGCGAAGAAAGGTCGATTTTTTTCCCGCGACCTCGGTAGTCTCCACGATTGCTGCCCAAGTCTACTAGTTCACACCAGGTCAGTTCATGAACTTTATCAAATGTTATGCGCTCACCAACACCCGCATGTCCTTCACCGCCACGTTGATATGCTTCAGGGCATAACTTTTTGCGTTCCTGAAATCAACGGCATTCGTGTACTTTTCCACGGTAAATACAACATTTTATAAAAAGGAATGGACCATTGGAAATGTGTTTTATCCACCCGATGCATAATTAATATATTCTAATTAATGCTAAATTCAAAAATTACACCAAAGAACGCAGCGCTGACAATTGATTATCGCAGTAATATAATTCCGCAACAAAGGGTTATTGATGCCTGGGACACGAGTGCAACACATTCTGTGGTAACTGTAGCATTTGATACAACTTTTTTTAAACTGGTGTCAGATAAAGTGAATTGGAATTGAATGTTTTGCATAGAAGCAGGGGAAAAATGTCGACTCAAGCTTCCTCAGCGAGAAATCCCTCTCCATCGAAAACACAAATGAATTACACAATAGCTTGTAAATGAAAACGTCGTCTTTCACGAAAGTGGTTCAACTTTACAGTTTATCTTGCTGTATAGCATGGGAGGAGGCTGGTTTCTGAAATATGGTCGGCTGTGATAACCGATGTTCGTTCTTGCAATATGGCATTACTGATTAAAACTGCAGTGGGCGAAATTATCTCATCGAAGCATGTTTACCTCAGGGACAACATGCATCAGAGCGGAAAACAGTGGCTGAAAGTTGTGCACAACCACGCCTCCCGGTCATTATCTTTGCCTGTTCTTCCATTCGCGCCTTTCTTCACCCTTTAAATTCCCACAAAAACATGAAGACATTCTTTGATTTAATGACATATTTGAAGTTGTTTCAAGAATATCAGCACTTTAGAAATAAAGTAGAAGATAGAAACAAAATGCTGGAGTAACTAATTGCGTTTGGAGGCATCTCTCGAGAGAAGGAATGGGTGAAGTTGCGAAACGCTTCTTCAGACTGAAGAAATTATCCGAAGAAGGGTCTCGACCCGAAACGCCACCCCTTCCTTCTCTCCAGAGATATAGCCTGTCCCGATGAGTTACTCCAGCTTTTTGTGTCTATCTTCGGTTTAAACCAGTAACTGCAGTTCATTCAAACACGTCTTTAGAAATAACTTCTATTTGACTAAATATGGAAATATGGACGATCAAACCGATACCATAGATCGGACCATGGTACTTCGACCATTAGCAAATTTACAGAAGAAACAAAGCTGGGTGGCAGAGTGAACTTTAAGGAGGATGCTATGAGAATGCAGGGTGACTTGGACAAGTTGGGGGAGTGGGCAGATGCATGGTAGATAACGTTTAATGTGGATACATTTGAGGTTATCCACTTTGGTAGCAAAAACAGGAAGGCAGATTACTATCTAAATGGCGTCAAGTTGGGAATAGGGGAAGTACAACGGGATCTGGGGGTCCTTTTTCATCAGTCTATGAAAGTAACATGCAGGTACAGAAGGCAGTGAAGAAAGCGAATGGAATGTTGGCCTTTATAACAAGAGGAGACGATTAAAGGAGCAAAGAGGTCCTTCTGCATTTGTACAGAGCCCTGGTGAGACCTCACCTGGATTATTGTGTGCAGTTTTGGTCCCCTAATTTGAGGAAGGACATTCTTGCTATTGAGGGAGTGAAGCACATGTTTACAAGGTTAATTCCCGGGATGGCGGGACTGTCATATGCTGAGAGAATGGAGCAGCTGGGCTTGTACACTCCGGAGTTTAGAAGGATGAGAGGGGATCTTATTGAAACATATACGATTGTTAAAGGTTTGGGCACGCTGGAGGCAGCAAACATGTTCCCGATGTTGGGGGAGCCCAGAACCAGGGGCCACAGTTTAAGAATAACGAGTAGGCCATTTAGAACGGAGACGATGAAACACTTTTTCTAACAGAAAGTGATGAGTCTGTGGAATTCTCTGCCTCGGAGGGCGGTGGAGGCAGGTTCTCTTTCTTTCAAGAAAGAGCTCGATAGGGTCCTTAAAAATAGCGGGGTCGGGGGAAATGGGGGGAAAGCAGGAATGGGATACTGATTTGGGATGATCACCCATGATCATATTGAATGGTGGTGCTGGCTCGAAGGGCTAAATGACCTAATCCTGCACCGATTGTCTATTGTCTATTGTCTATTGTCTATTGTCTATTGTCTATTGTCTATTGTCTATTGTCTATTGAGTCTGTCATCTCTGCAACGCGACAATGATTCTCAGCCCTTTCCAGAGTGAGGTCTGCATCACGTATGTTCATCACGCATCTTATCATTGAGAATGCCATAAACCAGTCTGTCGACTATCACATAGATTTTCAAACTCGCATCAGCTGGTGATGTGCTTCAAATAGCTGATATAGGCTTCGACAGACTCACCTTGCATTTGGCTGCGCAAAAAATAACCTGTGGCGCTCCATTACGACATTGGTGCGTAGCTCACACAGCTGTCTGAACTTATTCAGAAGGCAGACGGGATCGTCTATAGATTCTGCCGGGACTATCTGAATTCCGGCAGTGTTTACCTGGGCTAGGGCGTAGTGGAATCGGCATGCACGTCGAGTGGCTTCTGTACCAACCAGATTGAGTACAACGGAGGCACGAACATCTGGCGTTGCAGCTTGATGTGCTTACGGATATACATGGTGAAGTCCTCTTCAAAGATGCGCTAGCGCACAGCGTTGGCGCCACCAAATACAAGTGGTTCAGACTTACGAAGTGCACCATCCATAGTGAAAAACGAACAACTAAAAAAACAAACGAAAACAAATTGGAACCAAACTAGGCGAGTAAGGGCTCCATACTTTCTGACACCATGTTGAATGATGAGACCCATACACAGAGGTAATAACATAGTCTGTATAGCAGTAGAAGCGGAGGGAACATTACATGCTTTCATCCCCGTGGTCTGCATCAAGTCTGCCTGGAGACAGTGACGCGTTAACTTAACTATACTAGCAGTCCAGGGAAGGGATGCAGATCTGGAATGGACTACATAAAGTATGTGCAGCATGCATAATGTGTGTGGTGATAGATATAATAAAGACAGCCTAATCTACACGCCCCCTCCCCGCACCCACACTCCCCCCCCCCTTCCGCATTCCACCATACACGCCCCCCCCCCCCCACACTGCCGGGTTCTCCCTTCGCTATCGGCGCCGCTACTCGCTCTCGACGTCCATCCTCGCTTTCGGCGGTCCCCTCGATCTCCGACGGCCCTCTTCGCTCTCCAACGGCTTTCCTACGGTACCCCTCGTTCTCCAACAGCCCTTCGCGCTCTCCGATGTCCCAGTCGTTTTCCGACTGTTCCCTCACTGTCTCACGGCCCTCCTCAAGCTCCGATGGCCCGCATCGCTCTCAAAATATTGTGGTCTTCGCGCTCTCGGCGGCGCAGGTCACTTCGTCGCCAGTGGCTCGGGGCCGAGTTTGCAGGCCACGTTGGGCAAGCCGAGCCTTCCGGGTGGGTCCTCCGTCCACGTTGAGCGAGTCCTCGGTCCGACGAGTTCGAGCCTGGCCTGGTGGATGACTTGGCCCCGCCTCGCAATTCGTAGCTATTCAATCATTTTGTATTACACCTGCTCTTTTTTAATACCTACCCACTGTATATTAATCTGTCTCTCAAAACAAACCTAATCTGTATCCGCCTATCACTCACCGGGCTTTGTTCTGCCCACGCCGATATCACTTCCCCCTCCTCCACCCCACCACAATCATTCTGAACAAAGGTCGTGACACGAAACATCATCTATCAACGTACTGCAGAGATGCTGCCTTGTCCAATGCGTTACTCCAGCATGTTGTGTCTCTTTTTGTAACCAGCACCTAAAGTTCTTTGTATCTTGTGACAGACGGTTCCGGGACAGGGAGGGCTTCAGTTATAAGAGCGGCCGGATAAGCTGGGACATGTTTCCTGGAGCGGTGGAGGCTGGTGCGTTGATCTAAAAGAGGTACGCGGAGTCACGAGGTGTGTCGGAAGGTTGCCCTTCACTGTATTTTTTCAGGTGTCGTGAAGTCTAAAAGTGAAAGTCACACATTTAAGGCGAGAAGAGAAAAATCTGAAAGGGTCTGTTTCAATGTTGTTTCATTCTGTGTCTACAAGTAACGTTGCGTTGTTTTACTGGAAGGCTCGTGGGAATTGTTTAGGGATTCGGCCTCTTATTGTAGACACTCTCATCTTCAAATGCTGGAATCTTGCGTGGAACACAACGTGCTGGAGTAACTCAACGCCTCAGCCAGCGTCTGTGGAAGACATGGTTGTGCGACGTATTGGAGCGGGACCCTTGTTCAAGCAGGTTCCCTCTGAAGAACGAGTGGATAGAGTCCGTAGAAGCGTCCCGATCCGAATCGTCGCCTGTCTATATCCTCCAGAGATGCCGACTGACCCACTGAGATAGTCAAGCACTTTCATCCACTGGAAACCAACATGTTTGAATGATAGGTACACAAAAATGATGGAGAAACTCAGCGGGTGCAGCAGCATCTATGGAGCGAAGGAAATAGGTAACGTTTCGGGCCGAAACCCTTCTTCAGACTGATAGGGGGTGGGGAGAAGAAAGGAAAAAAGAAAAAAGGCGGAGGAGGAGCCCGAGGGCTGGAGGAGGGGAGACAACCAGATGGCTGATGAAGGGAAGGGGACAGCAAGGGCTAGCAGAATTGGGAGAATTCAATGTTCAAACCCCCAGGATGTAGACTGCCCAAGCGGAATATGAGGTGCATTTCCTCCAATTTACGGTGTTGCTCGCTGTGGCCATGGAGGAGACCCAGGACAGAGAGGTCAGATACGGAATGGGAGGGGGAGTTGAAGTGCTAAGCCACCGGGAGTTCAGGTTGGTTATTGCGGACCGACCGGAGGTGTTCGGCGAAACGATCGCCAAGCCTCCGCTTGGTCTCACCGATGTAGATCAGCTGGCATCTAGAGCAGCGAATGCAATAGATGAGGTTGGAGGAGATGCAGGTGAACCTCTGTCGCACCTGGAACGACTGCTTGGGTCCTTGAATGGAGTGGAGGGGGGAGGTGAAGGGACAAGTGTTGCATCTCTTGCGGTTGCAAGGGAAAGTACCAGGGGAGGGGGTGGTATGGGAGGGAAGGGAAGAATTGACAAGGGAGTTACGGAGGGAGCGGTCTTTGCGGAAGGCAGACATGGGGGAGATGGGAAGATGTGGCGCGTGGTGGGGTCACGTTGGAGGTGGCGAAACTGACGGAGGATCACTTGTTGTATGTGACGGCTGGTGGGGTGAAAGGTGAGGACTAGGGGGACTCTGTCCTTGTTGTGAGTGGGGGGATGGGGAGAGAGAGCAGCGTTGCGGGGTATGGCAGAGACCCTGGTGCGAGCCTCATCTATGGTGGAGGAGGGGAACCCCCGTTCCCTGAAGAATGAGGACATTTCAGATGCCCTGGTGTGGAACGCCTCATCCTGGGAGCAGATGCGGCGTAGACGGAGGAATTGGGCGTGGGGGATGGAGTCCTTACAGGAAGCAGGGTGGGAAGAAGTGTAGTCCAGATAGCCACGGGAGTCGGTAGGTTTGTAGTGGATGTCGGTAAGGAGTCTATCACCTGCGATGGAGATAGTGAGGTCAAGGAATGGTAGGTAAGTGTCGGAAATGGTCCAGGTGTATTTGAGTGTGTTTGAATGATATGCTGGAAGATCAGTTATAGTAAAACCTATACATTTCTATTAAATGTTTACTATCTCAACTGAATCCTATGTTTTCTGGTTCTTGATTCCACTACCCCGGGCTAAAACGATGTATATTGACCCTTTTTTACACTCATGATTTTAAGTTCTATAATATCACCACTAACCTCCATGCGTTACAAGGAATACAATCTTAGCTTCCACATCCTATCCCTATATCTCAGGCCCTTGCGTCCTGGCAACGTCCTTATAAATGTTCTCTGCATTGTTTCCAACTTAATGGTATTCTTCCTTAAGCAGATTGACCAAAACAGGACAATATCATCAATATGCGGCCACAACAAAAGCATGAAAAACTGTACTGTTTTTTTCTATACTCAATAACCTGACAAGTGAAGGTTAATGCACAAAAGGCCTCCTTTTCCAACCTATCTGCATATGACGCTTCGTTCATGGAATACGCACCAATAATTCTGGATTCCACGGCTTAACAACTCTTCACATTCAATGTGAAGAAATTGCCCTGGTTGGTCTTTCCAAAGTGCAAAACCTCACACTTTTCTGTATCACACTCTATCCGCCAATCCTCATCCTAGCTGCATAGTTGATGAGGTTCCCGCTGTTCTTTTTTATTTGACAATCTTTTCAGGTGTCCACAATATCACCTACTATCATGCGATCTACAAACTTACTATCCATGTCTTGTATGTTCGCATCTTAACCGTTGATATAAACCACAAACAGCAAACGGCACACCACCAATCCCTGAGGCGCACTGGTCGTCACAGGTCTCCAGTCCGAGACTCAAACATCCGCCACAAATCATCCTCTCCTTCCTTCCATAAACCCAATGCTCCCTCCAGTTAACGAGCTCTCTCTGCATCCCATGCGACCTAACGTTCCAGAGCAGCCCGCCATGGAGAACCTTATCAACTGCCTTGGTTAGGTCCATATAGACCATGTCAACGTCGTTGCACACGTCAGCCGTCTCGGTTAATTCTTCAAAAAATTGCAGATCAAGTTCGTAATACAGGATCTCCCACGATGCCTTTTTCCCTTGGAGCGATTATAGGGTTTATCAATTCGCGAGGGCCATATAAATTCAAGATTAAAGGAGTCTACAATAAAAGGACAGAGGATGAGACGAGAAATATCTAATCTTGGCCCAAGGGTAACGTTCACGCAGATCGTGGTGGGTACGTTCAATGATCTGCAGGAGGAAGCTGTACTGGCGGACACAATGGCTTGAAGTTTATGTACCACATACAGTTAAAATGAGCTACATCAAATAAACATCTTAACCGGCATTGAATAGGTGGGCAGAAAAGACTGCATGCCTGATGGTTCTATGGTACCTTAATATAAAGAAGGCAAAATATCATCAGGGCTGTGGTGTGAAAATATAGTTAAAGCAACTTTCACTTCATACCTTTCTACGAGATAAAACGACCTGACAAAAAATGAATTAATATCAGTACCCGGGAAATATTTCAAACGCTCTGCCGCCCCACATACGTGAGAATTGCAAAGCTCTTAACGAACAGATAATGAGAGCTCGATCGGAACGGTCAATTTTCTGTGGTAGAATATGTTCACTTTCACGCAGAATGCAAACTTCCGGTGCCTGTATGATACGGATCTCCTCTGTCCTTCACGGGCGATTGCAATTTTGAATAAGATATATTGTGGCATTACGGATCAATGAAGACAGTACATATTTAGTTTATTAAAAACCATGACAGGCGACTAACGGGTTACACCACTAAAACTTTCCGAAAGGCTTGCAGGCAGCGTGAGCTCTCCCATTCCTGGCAAGCATTCAACTTAGTTTACCAAGCTAAAGCTTATGGGTTCATTTGACGAGGCTACTTGCTGCGCATAATAT
>CM075997.1:6635428-6670324 GCA_038087875.1 Malacoraja senta | reverse complement strand
ACCCTCTGAGTTCCTCCCGCACTTTACTTTAATGTGTGAGGTTTTAAAAGTTCTTCACGGGCAAACACAGCCCTGTCCAAAATAAAACCACATCTTTGGGCAGTCCTAGAAACTAAAAGAGGCAGAATCACCACAGGGATATCAGAGCATTCCATTGGCACATTGGTCACAACGTAGTCACTCATATGCCTGCCTTCTTATATCACTTATTCATACATAGAAACATAGAAGCATTGAAACATGGAAAATAGATGCAAGAGGAGACCATTTTCCCCTTCGAATCAGCAAAGCCATTTACTGTGATCATGGCTGATCATCCACAATCAATAACCCGTGCCTGTTCCCCCATATCACTTGATTCTGCTAGCCCTTGGAGCTCTATCTAGCTCTCTTTCAAATTCATGTTGTGAATTGGCCTACTGCCTTCTGTGGCAGAGAATTCCACAAATTCACAACTCTGGGTGGAAACGTTTTTTTCTCATCTCAGTTTTAAATGACTTCCACCTTATTCTTAGACTGTGGCCCTGGTTCTGGAATCCCCCAACATTGGGAACATTTTTGTATAATTGTGGCATTTTTGAAGTTTTAAATACCATTAATGAAAAATACCGATGTCGCTTTCATAACATGTACACTCGTAAAGGTATGAGAGGTGTATTTTACTAAGGAAGGAAGGGAAGGGAAGGGAAGGGAAGGGAAGGGAAGGGAAGGGAAGGGAAGGGAAGGGAAGGGAAGGGAAGGGAAGGGAAGGGAAGGGAAGGGAAGGGAAGGGAAGGGAAGGGAGAGGAAGGAAGGAAGGAAGGAAGGAAGGAAGGAAGGGAGGGAGGGAGGGAGGGAGGGAGGGAGGGAGGGAGGGAGGGAGGGAGGGAGGGAGGAAGGAAGGAAGGAATGGATACACCTTGTATAGGTGTATCCATGTACGTAACTGTGTTTTTTCTTAAATAATGTTGTACATATAATCAACGGGTTGTCAGATAAAGCTGTCGTGGTGGATAGAATTAAGATACCTGGAGAGGTTTGGAGAGGTACTTGCGTAGAAATGTTGAGAAGGTTATTGACGAATTTCTAGCATATGTGACCAACAAGGACCAACATCCTGGGCTGATATTGCGCTTTGTCCGAATCATCTTTAGATACGGGTGGGGTGCCGGAAGACAGGAATGTTGCGAGAATCTTATGCCTCCATTTAGGAATGCTGCTACATTGCAGCAGTATCTTGATCGATTGGATTGTGAGATACTTGATGTAATTTTATGCAGAGAAATATGAGGTGTTGCACTTTGGGAAGACTAACATGGCAGGAACTAGACAGTAGGACACTGGGTAGTGTTGTAGAGCAGAGGGATCTAGGAGCGTAAGTTCATAGTTCCTTGAAGGTAGAGTGGCTGGTGGTCAAAAAGGCTTTTGGCGCATTTGCCTTCATCAGCCTGTATTGAGTATAGAAGTTGGGAGGTCATATTGCACATGTATAAGATGTTGGTGAGGCCGCATTTAGAGTATTGTGTTCTGTTCTGGCCACCTTGTTACGGAAAAGATGTTGTCAAGATGGAAAGGGTGCAGATAGGTTTTACGAGAATATTGCCAGGACTAGAAGGTCAGAGTTCCAGGCTGTGTTTCCACACTGTATCACTCGATAAATGTCTGACTCTAAGAAGGGGTGCAGGAATAGTCTGGAAACTGTGGAACATTGTGCCATCTGTGGCGCACAAGTTACTGGAGAGTATTCTGAGGGATAAGAAACGTATGCATTTGGATGACAGGTCTGATTAAGGATATTTAGCACGGTTTTTCAGGTGGGAGACAGTGCTACACGAATCCGATTGAGTTTTTTGAGGAAGTAACTAAAAGGTTTGATGAGGACAAAGCCGTGGTCGATGTCTACATGGACTTCTACATGACACTTGATAAGGTTCGTCATGGTAACCTGATGAAAGAGGTGGCTTTCGTGATTGTGGAAGCATTGATAGTGATATTTCAAGACTCAAAGTAGCCAGGAACGGTTCCAGATGCTTGGAAAATTACGAATATTACTCCACTGCAGAAGAAGCAAGCAAAGCAGAATAATGGGACCATTCGACTGATTAGTCTGACTTCGGTGGTTGGTAGGATTTTAGACTCTATTGTAAAATATTAAGTTACGGAGTACTTAAGAGAGTTAGATAGAGTTCTTCAAGATAGCGAAAGAGAGAATTGGATAGAGCTCTTAATGATAGCGGAGTTAAGGGATATGGGGAGAAGGCAGAAACGGGGTACTTATTGTGGATGATCAGCCATGATCATATTGAATGGCAGTGCTGGATCGAAGGGCCGAATGGCCTACTCCTGAACATATTGTCTATGTATCAATGTATCTATGCATCTATGTATCTATGTATCTATGTACTTAGAAGCTCACGATGAAATTGACTGAAATCATGGCTTTGTGAAGGGGATGTCTTGGCTGACAAATTTGCGGGAATTCGTTGAAGAAGTAAATAACAGGACAGACAAAGGAGGGTCAATAGATGTTGTATACCTATATTTTCATGAAGCCTTTGATAAGGTGCCATATGGGAGGCTACTATGGAAAATGAGAGCCCATGGTAACAAAGGGCAGATACCATCATGGATATCAGATTGGCTGGAATGCAGAAGGCAAAGAGTGGCAATAAAGGGGGCTTTTCGGGTTGACTGACAGTGACAAGTGGAGTCCCGCAGGGCTCGGTGTGGGGGCCGCTGTTCTTAACGTTGTATATTATTGATTTGGAGGAGGGCATTAAAGCCTGTGTGGCCAAGTTTACGGAGGATGCGAAAATAGGTGGAGGGGCAGGTAGAGTAGAGAAAGAATGGACTCTGCAGAAGGGTTGAATAGTGTGGGGGGGTGGGCAAAGAAGAGGCAGATTGTATATAATGTCGTAAAGTGTGGAATTGTGCATTATGGTAGTAAGAATAAAGGCATAGATTATTTTCTTAATGGAGTAAATCCAGAAATCGGAGGAGCAAAGGGACTTGGGAGTGTGGTGCAGGATTACCAAACAGTAAATCTGCATGTGGAATCAATAGTAAAGAAACGCAATTGTAGCATTTATTTCGAGAGGGCTTACATACAAAAATTGAATGCAATGCTGAGGCTCTAGAGGAGGTTCAGAGGAGGTTTACAAGAATGATCCCAGGAATGAGTAGGTTAACATACGATGAGTGTTTGACGGCACAAGGGCTAGAATCGCTGTGGTTTAGAAGAATGGGGGGACGGGGTCTCATTGCAACATACAGAATAATGAACGACTTGAGTCGAATAGAGTGGATGTTGAGAGGATGGTTCCATTAGTGTGAGAGTCTAGGACTAGAGGTCATTGCCTCAGCATTAAAGTACGTTCTTTTATGAAGAGGTGAGAAATAATTTATATAGTCAGGGGGTTTGTGGAGGGGAAGGAAGGAAGGAAGGAAGGATGTGGAGGGAAAGTCAGTTGCTATTTTTAAAGCAGAGATAGGAGAATAGATTATTGATTAGTAAGGGTGTCATAGTAGACTTCCGGTGGCGCTATGGAGGCTTGAGTCCAGCGCCAACTAGCTCCGTGCCGAAGAAAACTGAAAACGGGAGAAAATCGGGTCTTACCTGCAGCGATCGCGATCTGAACGGCTACCTGCCGCGTGACGTCATCAGGAGCGCGACTTGGACGGTATGTCGTTACAACATTCCCCCCCCTCCCGTGGGACACAAAAAAAAACCGCTAAAGGGAAACCCCCACCGGTGGAAGAGGAAGGCCCAACTGAGGCCTCGGCCTCAGTTACAATGACTGCCCAGGAAGACCCTCCGAAGAAAACAAAGCAGAAAAATACTGAAATGGATGATCTTAAAGCTTTTCTCGCTGCTGAATTGAAAACCTTTGGAGATAATTTTAAAGAGGAACTTAACTCTTTTAAGGTAGATTTTAAAGCAGAAATGCTTTCTACCGTTCAAGAAATACTGGAAGTCTGGAAGAGGTCGAGGGAGGAGGAGGTCAAGGAACAGATGGAAGTGCTGGAAGCCAGGCTCGTTTCGGTGGAAGCGAACGTTAAAATGGAGGTGGACCCCATTCATCAAGCACTCGAACAACATAGAAAAGCGATAACCGAACTTGAGAAATGGGCGGCGACAAGTGAGGAAACTGTAGGTCGACTCATTATTGAAAACCAACGCCTCACCGGTATGGTAATCAAATTAAGTGATAAATGTACCGATTTGGAGGGGCGTCAAAGACGTAAGAATCTAAGAATTGTAGGGGTGAAAGAAGGAAGTGAGAGGGAAATGGGCCCTCGGGATTTTGTGGCAGACCTACTACAAAAAGCCTTAAAATTGGATCAAAAACCTTCACTCGGTCGAGCTCACAGAGCGCAGCGGCGTCGTACACAAGATGATGCCCATCCAAGACAAATTATCGTAAAGGTGCAACTGGATCATGAATTTGACGATATAATGAAGAAAATCGTCCGAAGCGGACAGCTCCATTTTGAAGGTGCGAGGTTCAGTATCTACTGAGATTATCCGGCAGAGGTCTTCAAGAAAAGGGCGCTGTTCACTGAGACAAAAAGAATACTGAAGAATGTACCTGATTTGAGATACGGCCTGCTCTACCCCACAAGACTAAGAGTCACCTACAAGAACAAGGAGCAATTTTTTACAGACCATGAAAAAGCACTGGAATTCGCCAAAGAAATCGGGAATGTGACCGCAGACTGAAGAATTTACATTACCCCTCAGGAGTCAAGGATTAACGGGACCGCCAGTCTAAAAGGATCTTTAAAGTTCTTTTAAGAGCTTTAAGGACATTTGACAACCGAATGGACGGTGGACATTGGAGAAAACCGTGTTTTTTTTTTTTTATTTTTATTTTTATTAATCACTATTATTATCTGTATATTCATATCCAACTATATATGTAATAACTAATACTTGTTAAATATCTATATTACTACTAAAATTATTAACATTTATATTACTCATAAAAAATTAATACTGGGTGTGATTGATAACAATGATTAATAACTAATTATTTTTCAATTTAAAATTAAATTTATAGATTTAGCGAGGATATTAATATGATATGTAGAGAATAATAACATTATGAATTTATGCTGTTCTCGGACTCTTCTGCAGGGATGCGTGCTTATATATGTATGCATGTGGGTATATATATATATATGTATATGTATGTGTATATATGTATGTATATGTGTACGTATGTATGGGTATGTATATATGTTTGTTACTCCCAAAGAAATTATTTGATTGTTAGAAATAATCTTCTTTTTTTCGGCACGGAGCTGGGATTTTTTTTTTTTACAAAGGGTACGGAAGTCTTTAGAATTCTAGCCACGTTAGTGTGGCTATCACTAACTACACTAATTGTAGATGTAGTTTTTTTTCTTTCACCCTATACTAACCAATTCTATCACTTTTTTCACTTTAAATATTTTTATAACTTAATGTTTGAATGGAAAAACAAGAATAATACAAGGAGATGTGTTCGGAAGAACGATGTATATGATTTTAAATTCATCTATTTGAGGTTCAGGAGCAGGGTCAGGTTTTATGTGTTGCACCTTCTGCTCGGTTATAGACCACCTTAGAAACAATATGCAAGATGTTAATATGACAAGAGGGGGTCAGGGAATAACATTTTGTAGTTGGAATGTCAAGGGAATCAATGAACCAATTAAGAGAGGTAAAGTCTTGGCACATCTAAATTTAATCAAAACAGATATTATATTCCTTCAAGAAACACACCTTAAAAAGGAATCTCAACACAGACTTAAAGCTAAGTGGATCGCTGAATCATATCATTCCTCCTTTTCCCATAAGTCCAGAGGAGTTGCAATATTAATTCGTAAAGGAATACCTTTTACGAATTCATCAACAATAGCGGATATTGATGGTAGATATATTATATTAGTTGGAGAGCTAAATAGAGAAAAAGTGATTCTTCTGAATGTATATGGGCCTAATTTTGATAACCCTATGTTCTTTAATAAAACATTTAATAAAATTCCTGAATTTACACAATATAAATTAATAATTGGAGGAGACTTCAACTGTACATTAGATTCATACTTAGATAGATCATCAAGGCCAAAAAAAGGAAAATCTCAATCAAGTGTATTTCTAAATTCATTTATTAATACCACTAATATTAAGGATGTCTGGAGAATAGAAAATCCAACTGGACGGGAATATTCATTTTACTCTCCAGTACACAAAACATACTCAAGAATAGATTATTTTTTAGTTGACTCCACGTTTATCCCATTTACTTATAACTCAAAATACCATAATATTATAATCTCAGAACACGCACCTGTAACATTTATGATTAAATTAAATGGAATGTCCGAGAAACAAACATATTGGAGATTTAACCCACAAATTTTGAACGAAAGATCATGCCAGGAATATATTATTAAACAGATTCAAATATTTTTTGAGAAAAATGATAACCCTGACACACCTACTTCTCTTATGTGGGAAACGTTTAAAGCGTTTGTTCGAGGTGCATTAATTTCTGCTCAAGTATTTTATAATAAAGACAACAGGATTAAACAACAAACATTGGAAAGGGAAATCAAGCAACTAGATATAGACAATGCGAGAATGCCATCTATTTCAAAACATAATAAAATTGCTGTATTGAAATATAAATTAAATAAAATGTATTCAGAACAAGTAATAAAACTTTATCAAAAAACCAAACAATTACATTTTGAATTTGGAGACAAACCACAAAAACTATTAGCACGTCAGTTACGAAAAATGGAAGGGGAAAAAATAATTCATAAAATTAGAACAGAGACAGGAGAATTATTAAAAATGCCCAAGGACATAAATGAAAGATTTCTCCAATACTATCATAACCTTTATTCAACTAAAACTGTAAAACAAACGGAAGGAATAGCAGATTGTTTACTAAAATGTAATTTAAAAGGTTTAGATTCAAGTGATAGAGAATTATTAGAAAGGGAGATTACGATAAAGGATATTGAGGAGTCTATTGGCTCTTTAAAAAATGGTAAAGCAGTAGGACCAGATGGTTTAGGCTCTGAATTTTGTAAAAGATTCTATGACTTGCTCTGCCCACGTTTACAAAGGCTGTATGAGCATATCTATACTCAACAGAAACTCCCAGATACTTTAAATGAATCTATAATAACACTTATTCCTAAAGCTGATAAAGATCCGGAAGATCCGGGATCATATAGAGCAATTGCACTTTTAAATACAGATCAGAAAATATTAACTAAAATACTAGCGCATAGATTAAGTACAGTGATGAATAAAATAATACACCCTGACCAAACAGGCTTTATTCAGAAACGGTACTCATATTATAATCTAAGAAGATTATTTAATATTATTTATTCTAAGAGAATTATTAATGAAGATCTAGCAATAATCTCACTCGATGCTGAAAAAGCATTTGACCAGGTTGAATGGTCTTATTTATTTTCGGTGATGGAAAATAGGCAACTAGGGGAGAAATTCTGTACATGGATAAAACTGTTATATACAAATCCTACGGCTAGAATATTAACAAATCAAAGATTGTCATCAAAATTCAGCCTATCTAGAGGTTGTAGACAAGGATGCCCGTTATCTCCATTATTATTTGCGCTTGCTATTGAGCCACTTGCAGAAAGAGTTAGGGGTCATCCGGAAATATATGGGTATATCACAAAGGACACAGTGAATAAAATTTCTCTATACGCAGATGATGTACTAATTTACATTACAAAACCAGAAATTAGTATTCCAAACTTATTAGAGCTAATAACCCAATTTGGTTCACTCTCAGATTACAGAATAAATTGGAATAAAAGGGAAATTATGCCAATAAGGGAACATAACAAACACATAACACAACAATTTCCATTTAAAATAGTAAATGAAAAATTTAAATACCTAGGTATCTATGTAACTAAGATATATACATCATTATTTAAAGCACATTTTCCCCCATTACTGAATAAACTACATAAGAATATTCAATACTGGAAAACACTTCCTATCTCAATGATTGGCAAAATAATGCCATAAAAATGATTTTTTTACCGCAAATATTATACCTTTTTCAGACAATTCCGATATATTTGTCAAAAAACTTTTTTTTTAAATTGGACTCTATTGTTAATGATTTTATCTGGGATTATAAGAATCATAGGATAAACAAAAGACATTTGTGTAAATCAAAAATAAATGGAGGTTTCGTTTTACCCAACTTTCTGTTTTATTTTTGGGCAGTTAATATTAAAAATATGAATTTCTGGTTGGAAGAAATAGATCAACAACCAGATTGGTTAAAAATGGAAAAGGAAGATTGTTTGCCTTTTGATATCGGTTCGATATTATTTGCTACATATAAATTAAACAAAAAAATTTATAGGGAAAACCCTATAATATTTAATGCCATACGAATTTGGAAACAATTAAAAAAGACATTAAAATTAGATAATTTATCACTTTTTCTCCCAATTGTGAATAACCCTTTGTTTAAACCCTCATGGTTGGACAGGGGTTTTACACAATGGAAGAATTATGGAATTAAAAATATGGGACAACTTTAGAAGGAAGGCACTTGTCTGACATTTCAGGAGTTGCAACAGACTTATGGACTTCGAGGAAATGATGATTTCAGATATTTTCAACTCAGAGATTATGTAAAATCGAATACTCAAAACTTTCGAATTAGAAATTCAGAAATTCTTGACGAATGTTGGAATAAACATCCTAATACAGAAAAATTAAAATCTTATATATATAATATCTTATTAGACAGTGACATTCCATCGACGGACTTACACAGACAAACATGGGAAAAAGAATTAAATCAAATAATAACGAAAGATACTTGGGAAGAAAGTTTACAACATATACATCAATGTTCATTAAATGCCAGACATTCTTTAATACAATTTAAAGTAATACATAGGTTACATTATTCAAAAACAAAATTACTTAAAATCTTTCAACATATCTCACCTATATGTGATAAATGTCAACATTTAGAAGCTATCTTATCTCATATGTTTGCAAACTGTATAAAAATTTAAAAATTCTGGGTAAATATTTTTAGTATAATATCTAAAGTGACCAGCACACAAGTGGACCCGGATCCAAAATTTATAATACTCGGAACATCAGAATTAAATCAAACATTTACAACAACACAAAGAAACTTTATTGATTATAGTATAATAACAGGAAAAAAATTAATTCTAAAATTTTGGAAAGGCCCTACGGCCCCCACAATCAAAATGTGGATTATAGAAATGACGGAGACCTTAAACGTGGAAAGAATCAGATTTTCCCTGTTGGACAAACAGGAATTATTCGTTGGAACATGGTCTCCCTTTATTGATTATTTAAAGGGTCAGAATGGTTCAGCACGGGAACCTGACTAATGCTCGGGCTAAAGAATGGATGAAATGCTATATTCTGAAATGTACGAATATATCTCGAATGAAGTTTTTTATTTTAATAAATTTTTCCATTCTTCTTTAACTATCTTTCTCTTTTTTTTTTTTTTTTTTTTTTTTTTTTTTCTCTTTTTCTTCTCTCTCTTTTCTTTCTTTACTTCATCTATCTTTATAGTTCTATCTAGTTTAAAATTTAAAAAAGGCAAAAGGTATTGGAGACAATGTAATAATAATTGATAATATTATCAATTTAAAAATGTAAGACTGTAATGATGTTAATAGGTTATGTACTTATCTCCAATAAAAAATATTTTCAAAAAAAAAAAAAAAAGTAAGGGTGTCATAGGTTATGGGAGAAGACAAGATAATGGGGTTAGGGTGGAGAGATAGATCGGCCATGATATATTTGCATAGACTTGATCGGCTGAGTGGCATAATTCTACATCTATCTATCTATCTATCTATCTATCTATCTATCTATCTATCTATCTATCTATCTATCTATCTATCTATCTATCTGTCTGTCTGTCTGTCTGTCTGTCTGTCTGTCTGTCTGTCTGTCTGTCTGTCTGTCTGTCTGTCTATCTATCTATCTATCTATCTATCTATCTATCTATCTGTCTATCTTCCATACAGAACTAAAACTGATCTTGTGATTTTCGGTTTGCTCTGTCTGTTTATTGGTGCACAGAACGGTACGGGATAGCGCTGCGATTTTTCATCGTTTCACTTACCGTTCTCTTGTGCTGCATGTGCTCCAAGTTTCGTTCCGATCGGTACTATAATGTAAAAGGTAACGAGGTTTCAAAATCTTAAAAACCGCGCGTGCGCAGATCTTTCTCCGCTCTTGCCAGTCACTCTCCTCCTGTCACTCGCCGGGACGGTCTATAGACAATAGAAAATAGACAATAGATGCTGGAGTAGGCCATTCGGCCCTTCGAGCCAGCACCGCCATTCAATGTGATCATGGCTGATCATCTCCAATCAGTACCCTGTTCCTACCTTCTCCCCATATTCCTTGACTCCGCAAACTTTAACAGCCATATCTAGCTCTCTCTTGAAGAGAACCGGCCTCCACCGTCCTCTGGGGCTGAGAATTCCTCAGACTCACAACTCTCAGTGTGCAAAGGTGTTTCCTCATCTGGGTTCGAAACAGCTTTCCCCTTATTCTTAAACTGTGCCCCTGATTCTGGATTCCCCCAACATCGGGAACATGTTTACTGCCTCTAGCGTGTCCAAACCCTTAACAAACCCTTAACTATGTTTCAATAAGATGCCCTCTCATCCCTTTAAATTCCATAGTATACAAGCCCAGCCGCTCCATTCTCTCAGCATATGACAGTCCCGCCATCTACTATGCACTCGCTCAATAACAAGGATATCATTCCCCAAATTAGGGGACCAAAATTACACACAATACTCCAGGTGTGGTCTCACTAGAGACCCGTACAACTGCAGATGGACCTCTTTGCTCCAAAACTCAACTTCTCTTGTTATGAAGGCCAATATGCCATTCGCTTGTTTCACTGCCTTCTGTACCTGCATGCTTGCTTTCATTGACTGATGAACGAGGACCCCCGATCCCGTTGTACTTCCCCTTTTCCCAACATGACACCATATAGATAATAATCTGCCTTCCTGATTTTGCTACCAAAGTGGATAACCTCACATTTATCCACATTAAACTGCATCTGCCATGCATCTGCCCACTCACCCAACCTGTCCAAGTCACCCTGCATTCTCAAAGCATCCTCCTCAAAGTTCACACTGCCAACCTGCTTGGTGTCATCTGCAAATGTGCTAATATTACTTTGAATCCCTTCATCTAAATCTGTAAATAGCTGCGGTCCCAGCACCGAGCCTTGCAGTACCTCAACTCCTGCCATTCTGAAAGGGAGCCGTTAACCCCTACTCTTTGTTTCCTGTCTGCCAACCACTTTTCTATCCATGTCAGCAATCGACCCCAATATCATGTGCTCTAATTTTGATCACTAATCTCCTATGTGGGAGCTTATCAAATGATTTCAGAAAGTCCTGATGGTCCGCCCTCGCGTCTTTACTGGAGGCGCTGGATAGCCGGCGGAGGTGTCCAACCGGACACAGTTTCGGAGGGAACGGAAGCGGCCGGCCCTGCGCGGCCAGGCCCAGCCCAGCCCGGCGCGGACTCGCAGATGTCGCCAATGTCGCCAAACGGAAAGCGGAGTCTATGATCCCGGCGGAGGAGAACGACCAGCGTCCAGCGCCCGCTGTCAGTCGCCATCGTACCGCCAGCTCCCGCTCCTTCCCCTCTGGTCCCCCTCGCTGGCCCTGCCCCCTTCCCCGTGATACCCACCCCTCCCTCATGGCTCTTCCCCGTCTTTCCTCCGAGCTCTCTCCCACCTCCCCTGCGCCCACGCACCCCGTGCCGCCGCTACCTCACCCCCGCCATCATACCGCCCTCCCCCCACAACCACCCCGCCAACATACGCTTCTCCCCAACAAGCCCCCCGCCCACACATCCCCTCCCCCCAACACTGCTCCCCCTCACACCACACTACCCTCACAACCACCCCTGCTCACACATCCCCCTCCACCCACAACACCCCTCCGCCCACACACCCCCTCTCCACACAACTCCTCCCGCACACACACACCCTGCCCCAACAACACCCCCGCCCACACACACCCCTCCGCCCGCAAGCTCTCCCCCCCCCCCCCCCGCCCACACACCCCCTAACCCACAATTCCCCCACACACTCCCTTCCAACAACACCCTGCTCAAACTCCCACTTCCCCCCACAAACCCCCCCACCAACACACCCCATCCCCCCACAACCCGCCCACCCGCCCACACCCCCCCCCCTCCCCCACAATCCCCGCCGGCAAACCCCAACCCGTCACAACACGCACCACCGCCCACACCGCCCCACTACCGCCCACAATAACCCCGCGCCCACACCCCCCCCTCACCCTCACACCACTCTTCCCCCACAACCCCCCCTCCCCTTCAACCACACCCGCCCAAAACCCCCTCCACCACAATCCCACCCTCCCATCCACCCCCTCCCCCAACACCCCCCCCCCCACCCCCCGCCCACACACCCCCTACTCCATAACATCTTCCCCGCTCAAACACATCCCCCTCCTACACACCCACCCCTGCCCTCACACCCCATTTACCCGCCCATACACCCCATTACCTACTCATTCTCCCTTCATCCCCTCCCTCACACCCCACCCACCCTCCCACAACCACCTCCTCCCTCCCACACGCACCCTCTTCTCCATATCCCTCCTCCCCATTCCACACCCCTCCCGCCCACATACACACGTCGCCTCCCACCCCACACACCACCCTACCCTATAGCCCCCTCCCCTCACACCACCCTCTCCCCCTCCTACACCTCCGTGCCCACACACACTCCCCATCCCCTCCTCCCCTCCTACCCCACATCCCCACCGATAGATAGATAGATAGATAGATAGATAGATAGATAGATAGATAGATAGATAGATAGATAGATAGATAGATAGATAGATAGATAGATAGATAGATAGAGAATTATGCCACTCAGCCGATCAAGTCTACGCAAATAAATCATGGCCGATCTATCTCTCCACCCTAACCCCATTATCTTGTCTTCTCCCATAACCTATGACACCCTTACTAATCAATAATCTATTCTCCTATCTCTGCTTTAAAAATAGCAACTGACTTTCCCTCCATATCCTTCCTTCCTTCCTTCCTTTCCCCTCCACAAACCCCCTGACTATATAAATTATTTCTCACCTCTTCATAAAAGAACGTACTTTAATGCTGAGGCAATGACCTCTAGTCCTAGACTCTCACACTAATGGAACCATCCTCTCAACATCCACTCTATTCGACTCAAGTCGTTCATTATTCTGTATGTTGCAATGAGACCCCGTCCCCCCATTCTTCTAAACCACAGCGATTCTAGCCCTTGTGCCGTCGTATGTTAACCTACTCATTCCTGGGATCATTCTTGTAAACCTCCTCTGAACCTCCTCTAGATCCTCAGCATTGCATTCAATTTTTGTATGTAAGCCCTCTCGAAATAAATGCTACAATTGCGTTTCTTTACTATTGATTCCACATGCAGATAACCGTTTGGTATCCTGCACCACACTCCCAAGTCCCTTCGCTCCTCCGATTTCTAGATTTACTCCATTTAGAAAATAATCTATGCCTTTATTCTTACTACCATAATGCACAATTCCACACTTTACGACATTATATAATGTAAAAGTTAACGAGGTTTCAAAATCTTAAAAACCGCGCGTGCGCAGATCTTTCTCCGCTCTTGCCAGTCACTCTTCTCCCGTCACTCGCCGGGACGGTCAATAGACAATCGAAAATAGACAATAGATGCTGGAGTAGGCCATTCGGCCCTTCGAGCCAGCACCGCCATTCAATGTGATCATGGCTGATCATCCCCAATCAGTACCCCGTTCCTACCTTCTCCCCATATCCCTTGACTCCACTATCTTTAACAGCCATATCTAGCTCTCTCTTGAAGAGAACCGGCCTCCACCGTCCTCTGGGGCAGAGAATTCCTCAGACTCACAACTCTCAGTGTGCAAAGGTGTTTCCTCATCTGGGTTCGAAACGGTTTTCCCCTTATTCTTAAATTGTGGCCCCTGATTCTGGATTCCAGCAACATCGGGAAAATGTTTACTGCCTCTAGCGTGTCCAAACCCTTAACAAACCCTTAACTGTGGTTCAATAAGATGCCCTCTCATCCTTTTAAATTCCATAGTATACAAGCCCAGCCGCTCCATTCTCTCAGCATATGACAGTCCCGCCATCTACTATGCACTCGCTCAATAACAAGGATATCATTCCCCAAATTAGGGGGACCACAATTACACACAATACTCCAGGTGTGGTCTCACTAGAGACCCGTACAACTGCAGATGGACCTCTTTGCTCCAAATCCCAACTCCTCTTGTTATGAAGGCCAATATGCCATTCGCTTGTTTCACTGCCTGCTGTACCTGCATGCTTGTTTTCATTGACTGATGAACGAGGACCCCCGATCCCGTTGTACTTCCCCTTTTCCCAACATGACACCATATAGATAATAATCTGCTTTCCTGATTTTGCTACCAAAGTGGATAACCTCACATTTATCCACATTAAACCGCATCTGCCATGCATCTGCCCACTCACCCAACCTGTCCAAGTCACCCTGCATTCTCAAAGCATCCTCCTCATAGTTCACACTGCCAACCTGCTTGGTGTCATCTGCAAATGTGCTAATATTACTTTGAATCCCTTCATCTAAATCATTGATGTATATTGTAAATAGCTGCGGTCGCAGCACCGAGCCTTGCAGTACCTCAACTCCTGCCATTCTGAAAGGGACCCGTTAACCCCTACTCTTTGTTTCCTGTCTGCCAACCACTTTTCTATCCATGTCAGCAATCGACCCAAATACCATGTGCCCTAATTTTGCTCACTAATCTCCTATGTGGGACCTTATCAAATGCTTTCAGAAAGTCCTGAAGGTCCGCCCTCGCGTCTTTACTGGAGGCGCTGGATAGCCGGCGGAGGTGTCCAACCGGACACAGTTTTCGGAGGGACCGGAAGCGGCCGGCCCTGCTCGGCCAGGCCCAGCCCAGCCCGGCGCGGACTCGCAGATGTCGCCGATGTCGCCAAACGGAAAGCGGAGTCTATGATACCGGCGGAGGAGAACGACCAGCGTCCAGCGCCCGCTGTGAGTCGCCATCGTACCGCCAACTCCCGCTCCTTCCCCTCTGGTCCCCCTCGCTGGCTCCTGCCCCCTTCCCCGTGATACCCACACCTCCCTCATGGCTCTTCCCCGTCTTTCCTCCGAGCTCTCTCCCACCTCCCCTGCGCGCACACACCCCGTGCCGCCGCTACCTCACCCCCGCCAACATACCGCCCTCCCCCCACAACCACCCCGCCAACATACGCTTCTCCCCAACAAGCCCCCCGCCCACACATCCCCTCCCCCCAACAACGCTCCCCCTCACACCACACTACCCTCACAACCGCCCCTGCTCACACATCCCCCTCCACCCACAACACCCCTCCGCCCACACACCCCCTCTCCACACAACTCCTCCCGCACACACACACCCTGCCCCAACAACACCCCCGCCCACACACACCCCTCTTCCCACGAGCTTCCCCCCGTCCACACACCCCCTACCCCACAATTCCTCCCACACACCCCCTTCCAACAACACCCTGCTCAAACCCCCCTTCCCCCACAAATCCCCCCCCCACCAACACACCCTATCCCCCCAACCCTCCCACCCGCCCACACCCCACCTCCCCCACAATCCCCGCCGGCAAACCCCAACCCGTCACAACCCGCACCACCGCCCACACCGCCCCACTACCCCCCACAATAACCCCCCGCCCACACCCCCCCTCTCCCTCACACCACTCTTCCCCCACAACCCCCCCTCCACTTCAACCACACCCGCCCTGCCCCCCCCCCCTCCCCTCCTCCGATCCCACACATGAAGGGGAGGAGGAGGGGGTGCTGGAGGATAGGGGGAAACGAGTTACGCCTGCGCAGTTAGTTGCTATAGGTGAGTGGTGGAATATTGCGTTGGGAATGGGTTGCGTTGGGGTACCAGACCTCCAGTGTGATTCCCCCCTCCGCCCAATCGCCTAACACCCCACCCCACAACCCCCCCCCAGCCCACTCCCCCCCTTGCCTGCCCCGCCCGGCACCCGTCCGAAATAATATTGGTCATTTAACAATACCCTATTTTAGATTTATTTTCTAGATTGTATAAAAACACCTGTTTGCCCAGTTCTACCGTCCTTTGCATGTCCGTTGACTGATCTGAGCGGCTGGGCTCACACCAGATCGCCGACTCTCGGATGCGCCTAATGTTGAAGTCGTGGTGTAAATAATATTGTTTTCACCATTATTCAGTTAAATATTCCAAAATTTAGCGACATTAAATCAGAAATTGCAACGTTCCTTACAAAAGAAAATGATTCTGAGAATAATATCCAAAATTGTTTGTTCGAACAGAGAAATGTTTTTCAAGGTGATACAATGATTAAAAATAGTTTACAATACGCGTTTGATCAGTGAGCTGTGGTAATTGGACCCTCCAATGAGTTCAATGGACTTTCCTCAGCTTTTTAAACGAATCCCAGGTATAAGTCGGCGGCACAATATTTTGCATGCAACCAATTCAGACCGGAATGGGATACGCGGCCATTTATTACACTGCGAGCATTTACTATCCCATACTTGCAGCGGTTGGAATTATTGGTAAGATAATGAATCCGTTTCAACCCATGTGTTATTTTGTCGCAAATGTTTGCTTTACTCCATCTAACGCGGATTTATAAACAATCTGCGCTCATTTTATTCTTTCTAATCTCAATACGTTATTACTGATTTATTTGCTCTACAAGTCATTTTCATTGTCTTCAATTGGTTTTTATTGCGACTTGTTTCATTGGGCGGGGAGGCAAGGCAAGGCTTTACATTCAACTCGCGCGAGTGTCCCACGGAAGCTCCTGTAAATTGTGAATGCGCGACGTCACACATTCAAAAAGCTTCAATACTACGAGCCCTGACCAACGAGAGATGTATGGGGTCAGTCGATCCCATTTTGTAAATCGTGGACCATCAGCAGTTCCCGGCCATATCTGCACAGATTTTGCATCAATAGCAATCCAAGTTTTTTTTTCGAGCAGGAGACGTTATATCTCCCGCCACTCCACCACTAGAATCCGCATGAGCCGAAGCTGAGGACGATTCCCGAGCTTTACCTTGCATTTTCTCCTCTCCAAGCCGATGCGAATTATCCCTGGTGGAGAATCGCTTTCCATTCACTTGAGATAGTATTTTGGACTAATTAACAGTAGTAATCGGTTTCGTACAATTCACCAATTAAAAAATAAATAAATACCATTTTAAAGAACACCGACATCAATTTCAACTGCTTTACTTTTGATCGGAGATCAGAGGTTCATTTAAACCGATTGAAACAAAGCCACGAATGACAAATTTCTACCTCTCCTCGATTTGTGCAGACATTATTGTGGCATGTTATTGGCGTGCTGTCAAATAGACACAGCCCACGACCTATCCGCCACTGAGCGTTTTCCATCCCTTCTCGACCCGAGCTCGGCAATAGCTGCTACGGCTGCTGCCCATCGGCCTCCTGTCTTGGCAAAAGGCTTGGTTAATTGGACACAGATTTGACGCTGGTTTGGTTTCGGCAACGTCAACTTTGTTATTTATGTTATTTTGCAATTAATTCATCCTGATCGGATTGAGCATTTCTGGAAGTAATTCTCTATTGTTGTGCCTCTTGCAGTTAATTTAACGGCGATTGTGATCTTATGCCGCGGAAAAATGTGGTCTTTCCCCAATGCATCACTCGCTACCTGGTGCTAATGGCGGCAGCAGACCTGATGGTGGTTTTCGTTACGGTTATAGTGGAACAGATTAATAATATCTATGTGCTTGTTAGCTTCCTACTCATAACTCCGGTGTGCGCCGTGACACTTGTTCTGAGAGTTGCAATCACGGACTGTTCCGTTTGGTTCACGGTCGCTTTTACTTTCGATCGCTACATCGCCATTTCCTGTCAGAGGTTGCGGAAACAATATTGTACCGAGAGAACAGCGAATATTGTAGCGGTAACAGTTGGGATAGTGAGCTGTGTGAGGTGCATTCCGTTTTACTTTTTGGTGGTTACGAAATAATTGACCGAGTACCGTGGCGTTGCGTCCAGAAAGTCGAGTTCTATACCTCGCCCATCTACAAAGCCTTCATTGTGTTTGACAGTGTCATAACACCGTTATTGCCGATCTGTTTAATCTTGCTCCTCAACGGTTTAACAGTGAGACATATTATTGCAGCGAATAAAGTACGGCGCGGTCTCAGGAACATCACCGAGAATCAGAACGATTCTGAGATGGAGAACCGGAGAAAGTCAATAATTTTATTGTTCGCTCTATCAACCAATTTCATTTTATTGTGGATGACCTTCGTAATACACTCCTTGATATGGCAAGTAGAAAATTACTTCTACACAGACAGATATTTAAGTACCGCGATATATATCGCACAACAGTTCGGGTTTATGTTACAGTTTCTCAGTTCCTGCACCAACACGTGTATCTATGGACTGACACAGAGGAAATTCAGGGAGGAGCTGAAGAATGGAATGAAGTACGTGTTTACATTAAACGGGCGACTTTGTAAATAATAAACAAATCTCCTTTGAAATAAATATTTGAATCTCTTTTTGGATTGCATAAATGTCTCACACGCTGTCATGTTTGGCAATGAGTACTCTCAATACCCAAATCGGGCTGAATAAACAATGGACAAACACGGGATCTAGCGAAAGACGGAATAATTATGCAATAATTAACTTCGAAGATCTATGGTGCAGGAAATTTGATTATTTATTCATATATATCAATCGGACTCAAGCAGCTGGTCGTTTAATAGAATTGGAAAGCTGGGGAGGATACAAGGAAATATATGGACATACATTCCTTGGAATGTAAAGATACTGCGTCTTGAGAATTATTCCCATGCATTCCCGCCATTGCAGTTCCACCGTCATTCCCGCTAGGCTCTCCAATCATTTTCAGCCAGCAACTGCCTCACGCCTCTGTACTCCCTTTTGCTGAACGGTTAGAGCAACACATCCGATCTCATATTCTCCCTAACAAATTGCAGGTTGAATTTCATCCTATCATGGTCACTACTTCCTCGTAACTCCTTTACCTCATACTCCCTGATCACAGTTGGATCATTACACAACACTAAATCCAGAATTGCATTCTCGCTAGTGGGCTCCACTAAAGGTTGCTCAAATAATTCATCTCATAGGCTCTGTGAATTCCCTCTCTTGGAGTCCAGGACCAACCTGATTTCCCCGTCTACCTGTATGTTGAAGTCACCCGAGACCATCGTTAGATGGCTATATTACATCTCCTGATGTATTTTGCACCCTACATCCTGGCACCTGTTCGGGGGTGAGGGGCGGGAGGTAAGGGGCTGTAAATAACTCCCACCGTGGTATTTTTCCCCTTGCAGCTTTTTAGTTCTATTCAAGGGGATTGTTCGCCTTCTGATCTGATGTCACCTCTTTCGTGGTTTAGGAACAGAAAATGTGCACGGTCTGCCTGGGGTGGCCTAGCCGACTGCCTCTACAAGTTTCGCGATTGTAGCAACAATAATTGCTCATTTCTCACCTGCACTAAAGATTAAAACGAATTTCTTCCCTTTCCCACTTCCTCAACTCGTAACCTTCTTTCCGGCTTTCAAGGTCCGGAACTTCTACTTTATTTTTCTTTCCACGGTTCCGAACATTTCCAGAACCACCTCTTTTTCTTCCATATCCAGCAGATGACGTATTGCGAAGTATTACATGGCGTGGATATTCAACAGGAATCCTGCAGAGAATGAGTTCCCCATCTGTTTCTCTTCCCCATGCTCGCAGATACATCCTAGTGTGCACACAAATGTCGCACGAACTACCACCCCCCCCCCCCCCGCCCCCGTCACCTATATATTTCCCTTACCCTGGTCACTCGTCCCATCAACCAGTCGGATATTTCCATTTTACCTCCCTACGCTCCCTTTCCCCTTCGCGTATCCTTCCTTCCGGCTTTACATTTCACATCTTCTTATATGATGCCCTATTGACTCCTTTTCACCTAGAGCCTTTGTCACCTGGCAATATGCAATCAACGCCTAGTCACCCCCCCCCCCCCCCCCCCCACCCGCTCATCTTACGTATCCGCATCACCTGTTATACTTTGCCCCGGTCCCAACTTTCTTCTCCGGCTTTCTCCCACCCGACTACACTCAGTCTGAATAATGGTCCGACATCAAAAGTCGTCTGTCCAATCCTTTCGTAGTTACCACCTGTGTTCTTTTGGCCCCTTTTGTTTGCGCAATATACTAGCACCTGCTGTTCTTGTTTCGCCCTCTACAGATGTTGCCTGACCCTCTGAGTCCCTCTCGCACTTTACTTTAATTTGTGAGGTTTTAAAAGTTCTTCACGGGCAAACTCAGCCCTGTCCAAAATAAAACCACATTCTCGGCCAGTCCTAGAAACTAAAAGAGGCTGAATCGCCAGAGGGACATCAGAGCATTCCAGTGGCTCATTGGTCACAACGTAGTCACTCATATGCCTGCCTTCTTATATCACTTATTCATACATAGAAACATAGAAGCATTGAAACATGGAAAATAGGTGCAGGAGGAGACCATTTGCCCCTTCGAGTCAGCAAAGCCATCATGGCGGATCATCCATAATCAATAACCCGTGACTGCCTTCCCCTATATCACTTGGTTTTGCTAGCACCTGGAGCTCTATCTAACTCTCTTTCAAATTCATGCAGTGAATTGGCCTACTGCCTTCTGTGGCAGAGAATTCCACAAATTCACAAATCTCTGGGTGGAAATGTTTTTTTTCTCATCTCTGTTTTAAATGACCTCCACTTTATTCTTAGACTGTGGCCCTTGTTCTGGACTCCCTCAACATTGGGAACATTTTTGTTTAATTGTGGCATTTTTCAAGTTTTAAATACCATTAATTAAGAATACCGATGTCGCTTTCATAACATGTACACTCGTAAAGGTATGAGAGGTGTATTTTACCCTATTTAAATATTAAATGATGCCACAAAATTACCTATCAGTGCCTACGGCCTACACGCCACTGATGCGTTTCCATCCTGTGCCACCAGACTTCGGGAATTAAGGCTGCTGCCCACCAGCCTCCTGATTCGGGAAAGGCAAGCACCATAGTGGATTGAACACAAATTCGGCGCAGGTTTGGATTCACCAGGGTTCAGACAGGGTTGTTTTGCAAATGAATTAAAACTGATTAGATTAATGCTTTTTGAAAGTAATTTATATGTGCCTCGTGCAATTAATTTAACGGCGATGTGATCCTATGCCGTGGGTAATGAGGTATCTATCAATGCAGTACGCGCTACCTGGTGGTGACGGCGGCAGCAAATCTGATGGTGGTTTTCGTTATTATTATGTTCGATCGGATTCATAATATCAATATGCTTGTTTGCTGCCTGGTCATAACTCGGGTATGCGCAGAAGCACTTGTTGTGAGGGTTGCAACCAAGGAATGTTCCATTTGGCTACATCGCCATCTGCTGTCAGAAGCTACGGAAACAATATTGCACCGAGAGAACAGCGAATGTTGTAGCAGTAACAGTTGGGCCAGTGAGCAGCGCAAAATGCATTCCGTTTGACTTCATGGTGAAACCTTACGAAATAATTGACCGAGTTCCGTTGCGTTGCGTCCAAATATCGGAGCTATATCCTTCGGCCATTTGCAAAGCCCTCATTTTATTTGACATTATCACAACACCGTCAGACATACTACAGCAGCCGAGGAACATCGCCCAGAATCAAAAGGATCCAGAGATGGAGAACCGGAGAAAGTCAATCATTTTATTGTTCGCTCTATCGGCCAATTTTACTTCGGAGTCACGTGAGTGACTACGTTAAGAAGGGACGTCAGTCCGCATGCGCGTTATTACGTCAACCGCATTGCGCTACGTCGGTCTGGCAGGGCGCTGCTCCTGCCAGTGGTAAGTTTAAACCCCAAGGTAAGTTTTAAACTTACTTTCAGGTTATGTTTTTCTTTTGCAGGATTCCCTGTTTTCAGTCCGGGCAGCCGCGGGGGAACCTTCATGGACCGCGGGCAACCCCAGTCACTGACCAGAGGGAATTCCGGTCATCACCTCGGGGAATCCCGGAAACGGACCGCGGGAACCGCGCTACGGAGACCGCGGGTCTGCGGTAGCGGCGGCGGTCAAAATTCGTTTTTGAGTCGCTGAATGGAGCCAGCGGCTTCAAACTGGTGCCGGTAGCATCTCGGCACCCGCTTGGAGGGTAGCCACGATATAATATCTCCCAGAGCAGGGGAGCATTGGAAGAGGCCCCGTTGACTCAAACAAGTCGGGCCAGGAGGATTCCTGATGGAGAGGATCCCCTCCTTCATGGGTAACGTATTTGAACGTTCAGACCCACATGGAGCACCTCATGGAGAGGTGCTGCACAATGATATACTCCAAAGGAGGGAGTTATCACCACGGGTCCCCTTGCGGGGGGTGCCACGGCAACGGCAGCTGCACTATGTCTCCCTCTCTGAGGAGTGGAGCATTTGGAGTCAGCTCCTGTCTGACTCGGATAAAAAATATATATATTTTAATGAAAAATAAAAAATAAAAAATAAAAAATCATGATATAGGTCCATAGAGGGGCCATGTCACCGCAGGTATCCTCAGGGACCTGCGGCTGCACCTGTTTTCAGGGCTGCCTGCGAATCTCCCTCTCTGTGGAGGGGAGTGCGAGTGGTCAGTGTGTAACTGATTTCAAATTCAAAGTATGTCCGTGGAACATAATGGAGCACATGCATATGGCTCTAAGGAAATACTCGCAAACGAATGGGTTACTGCCGTGGGCAGAAAAACCAGGAGGGGCCCGAGTTTCCCCTCACGCTACAAGTGCCGGCAGTGAACAGCGCTATCAGGGGTGACATTGTAGAAAATGAAACCTGCCGTCGAATCTCTTCAGGTAAGACTTATCCAACAGATATACATGGATGAGGAAGCAAAAGTTGACGGACTGATCAACGTACCAACGACGAACAAAGCTTCATCGTATCGGCGACGACACACCCCACGCCATAACGGCAGTAGCAGTTCACTGAAACAGGTGGCACCTTGATAGCTGGGCAAGGCTTTTCAGGCCAAGATCCAAACCGGTCAGGACATATGGAATTCTCATACACTACCGTTTCTACTCTCCAATCAAGGACGGGAATAGAACCCACATAAGGGCTGTTGGACTTAGCACAGACCACAGGTAACCACGGAGGTAGGTGGGTTTGGTTCTTCCTAAACATGGGATAGTGGACCATTTACAAATTGGTATTTACAAATGTTTGTACAAATGAAAGATAACATGAGATTGGGTCATTATTGCACAGTATGCTAGGATACCAAGCTTGGCTTGGAATTGGGGCCAGAGTTGTCTTTCGAGGCAGGCTCAGTATTACGGCCAGGATTGCCTTCCAAGACTAGCTCGGAAATTGGCCAGAGTTGTCTTTCAAGGCAGTCTCAGAATTATGGCCGCAGTGCCTTCCTAGCCAGGCCCAGTGTTATGGCCAGGGTTGTCTTTGTGAGGCAGGCTCAGTATAATGGCCAGGGTCACCTTTCGAGACAGACCCGGGGAAACTGGCCAGACTTGTCAACTCAAGGGGCATGTATAATGGCAGGCGTGGGCTGTTCATTATGAATGATGGAGGATGTCAGTTTAAAAT
Source organism: Malacoraja senta (assembly GCA_038087875.1). Taxonomy (NCBI): domain Eukaryota; kingdom Metazoa; phylum Chordata; class Chondrichthyes; order Rajiformes; family Rajidae; genus Malacoraja; species Malacoraja senta. The sequence goes on along the minus strand of CM075997.1, from coordinate 6,646,570 downwards.
TGATTTAACTAGCATGTGCAACATAGATTCTTCAGTATATGGAACTTCATTACTGTTTAACAAACCGTTTCTTTAGGATCTCTTTGGCATGCATCTATTTCAAAGTTGAATACTATTCAGCTCCCATTTACAGGGATCCCAGGAGATATTTGGATTTCTGGATAATGGTTATGCGTTCCTATGGGCTATTTCAGCTCCCAGGTTATCTACCAAATTACTAAACCGGTGCTGGGACTGGTCAGCGCTCCAAAATCACTTGTTATGGCTTAACTGGATGATATCCTAAACGCTGTTTTTGCTACAATCAACTGTTTTCAGCCACAACTATATTTAAGAAATTGAGGTACCTCCAGTTAATTAAGTTGATACCAACTACAGTTATTGGTTATTCGGTATTACTGTTAACTATTCATTACCTGTAACAATCTTGTTATCAAGTGTAAATTGGCAATATAGCAGCTGTGTTTCGGCTGTGCAATTGGTAACGGATCTATGCTTTTACCAGTTGAAGCCACCAAAGCCACAATGGTGGACGAACAATATTCAGCATTGCTCCAGTAGTAGGTCAACAAATCTTCAGTTATTACTAACTGATGCAAATGCTCTAAGATGCGAAATTACGAATGCCATCTCTAGTTATGGAGACGAATGAGATTTGCATGAATTACCAATTCTTCAGTTGTTGGCATCAACTACCTAGGTGCATACTATGGGTTAAAGGGTTATTGTGCGGATATGCATGCTCAGTTCCACGTTGATACATTGTGGTGGTGGCATTTGTTTGTCACATGGGTGCAATCAAGCCAAAGTATCCTGTCATATTTTCCCAACCTTATTTGGCGTTGGTGTATCATCACGTATAATCAATGACTACACAGAATGGATGTTGTATCACTAGTATTTTATGACATCGTGGCTCTATGGAACACCGAATATCGATAAGTTTGCATCCAGGCTCTTTCACCGGTTGCAAGACATCTGGCATGACAGTGGTGAGAGATACATTCTCGCTACACGGAGGAATGTTCTTTTATGTCGTTGCTCTATTTTGCCTCATCAGTCGGGTCTTGCAACAAATTCAGCAAGATCCCGCTTCAGGGGTTTTCGTACTGTCTGACTGGCCTATGTAGCCATGGTTTCCCGCAATGTTGGGAATCATAGTAGATCCCTATATGGGGTTTCTAAACATAAACTTTGCCGGTTCAGCCTGGGACTCGGGGAACCAGCCTCTGCATGATTAACCAATCCATTGCCTTACAGAATCTGAGAAGACAAACCCTGCGGCTCGGGATGTCAGACCGATCCATGTGTGTGCTCACTGCAGTGTGCAGGGATAGCACCATCAAAGCATTTCCTCTTCAGGAGATGGGAAGCGTTTCTGTTTAAACGTTATGTTAGATATAAATACGGCACGGACACTGAAGTCTTAAAGTTGATTTTTCAATGGGCCCTTGACAATAATTGAGCTATAGTCCCATCAACTTTGCCAACGTGCTTCTCATCATATTTGCTGCAGCGAGCGGGACCCAGCTCTGTCGGGTCTCACCCTCTGATTCCAGTTTATTAGGATATCTTTACACGTTGTCCCAGATCCAAGTACACGGAAGTATGGGATTTATATAATGATATATGGACACACTGATCTGTTTTGTAATCAATGCCTTCTATGTTCTGTTGTGCTGAAGCAAAGCGGGAATTTCATTATCCTATCAGGGACACTTGAACTTGAACTTGAACTTGACATTGTGTTAACACTACTTTACCAGGGGGCTCCAGCTATCCCTATCATTGGCTCGGCTCTCACAACGTAGTATCCCTTTGGCGCTGTCCTCAGCGCAACGGATCCAGTCATTACATAAATTGCGACTGGATAGGATGGTTATACCTGCTAATAATTTAATATTTAATGTTTACGATCAGTTAAGCAGGGCAGCCAGTGTGTCAGGTCTCAAACTAGTTCTCATGGCATACCCCATGCACCTTCGTTTATGTGGGGTCACGTGTTTACAACATTACGTCTAGATCACCTAGAGCCTTAGAGGCTCTCATACTACCTATAAACCATATAACCATATAACCATTACAGCACGGAAACAGGTCATCTCGGCCCTTCAAGTCCGTGCCGAACATTTTTTTTTTTTTTAATAAATACTTCCCCCCTAGTCCCATCTACCTCCACTTATATAACCATATAACCATATAACCATATAACCATAACAGCACGGAAACAGGCCATCTCGGCCCTTCAAGTCCGTGCCGAACATTTTTTAAATTTTTTTTTTAATTAAAAATAAATACTTCCCCCTAGTCCCATCTACCTGCACTCAGACCATAACCCTCCATTCCTCTCCCGTCCATATACCCATCAAATCTATTTTTAAAGGATAACATCGAACCTGCCTCCACCACTTCCACTGGAAGCTCATTCCACACAGCTACCACTCTCTGAGTAAAGAAGTTCCCCCTAATGTTCCCCCTAAACTTCTGTCCCATAATTCTCAAGTCATGTCCCCTTGTTTGAATCTTCCCTACTCTCAATGGGAAAAGCTTATCCACGTCCACTCTGTCTAACCCGCTCATAATTTTAATGACCTCTATCAAGTCCCCTCTTCACCTTCTGCACTCCAAAGAATAAAGACCTAAAAGGGCTGTCTCACTGTGCGAGTTGACCCACGAGTGACCCCGAGTTTAAAACAAATTTAACTCGTGGTAATCACGTACAATTAACGTAGCGGAAACGTCTGAACTCGTGGACGCAACTTGGCAACTCTTGGCGCTAACGGGAGGTACACGTGAAACTTGTTAACTCTTGCAAAAGTTCAAACATGTTTGTACTTTTCCACGAGTAAAATGTACTCTTGTGGTTAAAATTTGAAACATTTTAAACTCGTTGTAAGAACGTAGTGGCCCGTGCGTTTAACTTTGTGACTCGTGAGTCTACCGTGGGAACTCTTTTTAGAAACAATAATCAGGGACAGAAATATCAGTTACTTAGACTTTTTAAAGACAAATTCTGCTTAACAAAGTTAAGCAAGTTATTGATAAGGTGACAGAGTGTGTTGAAAAGAAAAAATTGCTTGAAGTTTATATATAAATTTGTGTTGTGTTGTGTTGTGTTGAAAAGCTTTTTGCTGATCCGTTTGATTCTCACTGTTTGTTTACTTCATTGCACAATAAAAGAGAGTTCTTTGCTATCAAGATCAAATTGATGTCTGGAAGTCTTCATTTTAATATCACTACAAAGTCTCATGACTTGAATGTAATATTCCTTTCATCATAAAACACAAAATAGAGGAAGGCAAAATATATTCACATCTTGATTCTCACAATCATCTGTGAGATTTAAGGACTCAACTGCCTCATATGCTGTGCTTTATAAATGTTTAAAATTGTCACCTCTCAGTAGATCAGAAAATAAGACAAAGTCTTATGTGAAACAAATGTCTTGAATGAGAAACAAAGTCTTTATTCTTGTTCAATATAAAAAACGCGTTTTTGCGCATATTGAGAAACGTAGCACTACAGCAAACACCACTGTCTGAAAAGGGCTTCTCATAAATGAAAATCAACAAATGAAGCACAAATAAAAGTATTTCCACTATATACTAATTCAGCTGAGAAATGCACAAGTCTAAATTCAGGCAATAAAAGATACAATGCAATGCGCTAAATGACAAGTTTTGAGATCTACAATCAGATAAGCAGATGCATGATAACCACGTTTTAAAGGAAAGACAGATGCAATGAAATTACTTTTACACCACAATAAAAAATAAAATCCACACTTAAAGTTAAACAATGAAAAGTCAGCAGGATTTAAACTAAACATGAAATTAACTGGATTCTTCTGCATGTGGGCTCTCCTCATGCAGTGATGTACCTGTGGTCGGCAGCCGCTCAAAATAAGCTGTCCTGCCACGGCACACGGCCCAATTCTGAATTATAGTAGGAGCAGAGATGGTCTCTCTGCTCTTTTGCACTGTTGGTCCCCGTGTTACCTCGAAAACACTGCAGTGGCACCAAAGTCTCGTCGTTTGTACCACTCCTCCACGCACCTAGTGTTATTCTCCCTGTTTGACTGTCCACTAAGTCACCGTCCTGCATGGCTGTTGCTGATCCTGAAGCTGCACCTCTGATAGGGATCAGGTTGTGCAGAACACATGCAGCAAACACAATAGTCTCTACGTTCTTTGGCTGGCATGACATCATTTTTTTTAACATGTGTTGATTTTTCAACAGTTCGATATACATTGTTGCCTCAAGATTAACGGGAGAGGAACTTGGTACACTCGGGAGACGAACTTGGAACATCGCAGAAATGAGAAGTAAACGGGAAACGTAGACATACCCGTGGGAACTCGGTTAAACTCTGGATCATAAACTTGTAGTCTCGTACGCAACCACGAGTCTTTCACTCGGGGTCACTCGTGGGTCAACTCGCACAGTGAGACAGACCTTTAACTTGTTCAACCTTTCTCTGTAACTTAGTTGCTGAAACCCAGGCAACATTCTAGTAAATCTCCTCTGTACTCTCTCTATTTTGTTGACTATGCAGTTAGTTACTAAAAACCTCATAAGAAGGTATCAGTTCAGACCACTTCCAGGCGGCTACATGGGGTTCTGGTTCGTACAGGAGCAGATACAAATTCTAATTTTCATACCTCACTCCACCAGGGCTGCTACTACATCAGCAGCAAGGGTTATGCACGGTCCTCTGGACCACATCCTGCCGACTGCAGGATGGTCTAGGGAACGAGTTTTCCAAACATTTTATTTTAACCCATTGCCAGACCAGGGGTATTTGCCTTCTCTATTTTAGGTTCTATTTTATAGTTTCCCGCCCGGATGAGACGGGTTACTATTATTATTATGTGTTCATTTATCAGTATGTTTTAAAATTATGTCATGTCTGAATGCATTATTTATGTTTACCATTACCTGTGGTAAACTGAGGCAGTCGTGGTCGTGTGGACTCGTTTTTTCCACGGCATGAAATCACAGAGCTTTAAAATCTTCACGTAGTCACTCACGTGACTCCGAAGTAAAATAGTATGATTAAACGAGAACTTACCAGTTTGAAGTTTGATCTTGATTTTATGAGGAGTTACGATGAGCGATTACGTGCCCCCAGCTCCCTCCCTCATATTATCGTTACCTGGTAGTTCCAGTTCTCAATCTTACTATCCTCAGGTATTTTCTCTTTTCTGTGATTTCACACCGCTGCTTTGAAGAATGACGTGCATGCGGACTGACGTCCCTTCTTCACGTAATCGCTCATCGTAACGCCTCATAAAATCAAGATCAAACTTCGAACTGGTAAGTTCTCGTTTAATCTTACTATTTCATCTTATTGTAGATGCCCTTCGTAATATACCCCATGAACTAGCATGCGGAAAAATTACCTCTACACAGACAGATATATTTGTACCCCAACATATATCGCACAGCAGTGCTGGTTTATGTTATAGATTCTTAGCTCATGCACCAACACGTTTATTTATGGATAGACACAATGGAAATTCAGGGAGGAAATGAAGAATAGAGTGATGTACGTTGTTACATTAAATCAGGGGTTCCCAAACGTTTTCGTCCCATTTACCCATGGCAACTTTAATAGCACATAACAATATTATTTCACTTATTGATGAATAACTAAAGATGAGGAGATACCGGTATACCGGTAGATTTTCAAAGTCTACAGAGAGATTTAGGCCATTTGGAAGAGTGGGCTGAAAGATGGCAGATGGAGTTTAATGCTGATAAGTGTGAGATGCTACATCTTGGTAGGACAAATCAAAATAGGACGTACATGGTAAATGGTAGCGAATTGAGGAATGCAGTAGAACAGAGGGATCTAGGAATAACTGTGCATAGTTCCCTGAAGGTGGAATCTCATGTAGATAGGGTGGTAAAGAAAGCTGTTGGTGAGCTGGCCTTTATAAATCAGAGCATTGAGTATAGAAGTTGGGATGTAATGTTAAAATTGTACAAGGCATTGGTGAAGCCAATTCTGGAATATGGTGTACAATTTTGGTCGCCAAATTATAGGAAAGATGTCAACAAAATAGAGAGAGTACAGAGGAGATTTACTAGAATGTTGCCTGGGTTTCAGCACCTAAGTTACAGAGAAAGGTTGAACAAGATAGGTCTTTATTCATTGGAGCACAGAAGGTTAAGGGGGGGCTTGATAGTGGTCTTTAAAATTATGTGAGGGATAGACAGAGTTGACGTGGATAAGCTTTTTCCATTGAGAGTAGGGAAGATTCAAACAAGAGGACATGATTTAAGAATTAAGGGACAAAAGTTTAGGGGTAACATGAGGGGGAACTTCTTTACTCATAGAGTGGTAGCTGTGTGGAATGAGCTTCCAGTGGAAGTGGTGGAGGCAGGTTCGATTTTATCATTTAAAAATAAATTGGATAGGTATATGGACGAGAAAGGAATGGAGGGTTATGGTCTGAGTGCAGGTAGATGGGACTAGGTGAGAGTAGCTGTTCGGCAAGGACAAGAAGGGCCGAGATGGCGTGTTTCCGTGCTGTGGTTGTTACATGGTTATATGGTTATACCAGAACCAAACACAGTCAGTCAATGAGAAAAAATATGTATAAATCCAGATTCAACAAATTTACCCCCTGGGGATAAATTTACCCCAGGTTGGGAACCCTTGCATTAAATTGACAGCTATGCGTATATTATTCAAATCTAATTTGTTTGGATTTTCTAATAAATATTCGATCCCATTCCCAAACTGTGCGGGGTCTGCCAACTCGCTGTAGAACTCATCTGGTGTGCTCTTTTGTTTGTAACTTTAATAATTGCTCACATTGCACCTGCTCTGAAACTGATAACTATTGTTTCTCTCTTCCAGTTGGAATGGAGGATCGTTGACCTTGAACGACAACTTTATATCTTAATCCACGCATCCGAGAATTTCCGGAATCACCAATTGTTCCTACTTTTCCACCAGTTACAGCATTGCGAAGTTTAACATGGTCTGTGTAGGAAGGAACTGCAGATGCTGGTATAAACCGAAGATACACAAAAAGCTGGAGTAACTCGGCGGGACAGGCGGCATTTCTGGAGAGAAGGAATGGATGACGTTTTGGGTCGAGACCCTTCTTCGGACTATTCAGGCGAAATGGAAATGAAAGATATAGACGGTAATGTCTATTATACCAGCATCTGCAGTTCCTTCCTATGCGAATTTCAATAACATCAAAGAGTATTTACACAAATTTTCACAACCATTAAACGTTATTGCAATATCTGAAACATGGATCAACCAGGAAAAAGGAATCGACTTCGAGCTGGATGGATACGAACTTAATTACAATAACAGAAAAAAATAAGGGTGGAGGAGGGGTAGCATTATATGTGGATACAACTTTGAACTATAGGGTATTAGATAATATGACAACTGTGGTTGACAATCTGCAAGAATGCATAACTATAGAAATATTCAACGGCAGAAATAAAATTGTCATCATTAGCTGCATATATAGGGCACCGGGGTCAAGTATTGAAATCTTCAGGGGCTGGATGGAGAGTATGTTTTCAATAACAAGTAGCAAATCAGTTTTTTTATGTGGAGATTTCAATACCGACCTACTAAATCCTAACCAACACAACCTTACAGAAGACTTTGTCAACACAATGTACAGTATGAGTCTATTTCCCAAAATCACCAGACCAAGTAGAATTACTTCCCATTGTGCTACACTCGTTGACAATATATTCAACAATGACATTGAAAACAAAACAGTAAGTGGATTATTAATCAACGATATGTGACCACTTGCCAGTTTTCATAGATTATGATTACATCCACAGGAAAAACAAACCATACAAACTAACAGAATATAGACGAGTGAGATCGGAGGAAACTATCAATGCACTAAAAAAGGACCTATTGGCACAAAACTGGGACATAATATACCAAAAAAGAGACATTGACAATGCTTATGAAATATTTATTACTATGTTTAAGTCACTATATGATAAAAAAAAACTGTCCAATCAAAGAATATAACAGAAAACCAATAAATACTAAATGTCCATGGATTACAAAGGGATTACAAAATGCCTGCAAAAAAATGCACTATACAGAGATTTTATAAGACAGAGAACTAAAGATACAGAAAATAAATATAAAAAGTACAAAAATAAGTTAACTTATATTATAAGAACAAGCAAGAAAGATTATTATAAGAAAATATTAGATGATAACAAAAACAACATTAAAAGAATTTGGAGTATACTTAATAGTATTATCAGAAATGGCCCGGGGAAAATAAATTACCCGAAGTATTTTATTGATAAGGACAATGAAAATTATAATATGGAGGGTGTAGCTAATAGCTTTAATAATTTTTTTGTAAATGTTGGACCAGACCTGGCTAAACAAATCCCTGATCCAGGGACATCTGGAGAAACTCCTGAGAATTTATTGGAGAGAAATCCCTGCTCTATGTTTCTTATGCCAGTAGATGAAAAAGAACTGTTGGAAATTGTTAAAACAAATAAAAACAAAATGTCTACTGATTTCAACGACATTGATATGTCGTTAGTTAAGATGGTCATCGAGGGGATTTCCAAACCTCTAACATTTATTTGTAATTTATCTTTCCAAACCGGTACTTTTCCAATTAAAATGAAAATAGCAAAAGTCATACCAATATACAAAACTGGGAACAAGCATCATTTCACAAACTATAGACCTGTTTCTTTACTCCCTCAATTCTCCAAAATACTAGAAAAAATGTTCAATAATAGACTAGACATATTTGTAGAAAAGCATAAACTAATCACTGAAAGTCAATATGGATTCAGATCAAACAGATCAACATCACTTGCAATAATAGAATCAATTGAAGATATCACAAACGCTATTGACAATAAACTATATGCAGCTGGGATATTTATTGATATAAAGAAAGCATTTGATACGATTAATCATGATATTTTATTTAACAAATTAGAAACGTATGGCATTAGAGGTCTAGTACTGGATTGGATAAAAAGCTACTTAAGTAACAGGCAACAGTTTGTGAAGCTGGGCAGTTACAGTTCTACATGTTTGGACATTGCTTGTGGTGTCCCTCAGGGGTCAGTGTTGGGTCCAAAACTATTCATCATGTATATAAACGACATTTGTAATGTGTCCAACGCCTTGAGGCTGGTCTTGTTTGCAGACGACACAAATATTTTTTGTTCTGGGGAGAATTTAAAACAACTACTGGACAAAATAACAAACGAAATGGGCAAACTGAAAACATGGTTTGACAGGAACAAAATATCATTAAACTTGAGCAAAACCAAAATAATGTTATTTGGTAATTGCAGAACAAATATACAAGTAAATATAAAGATAAATGGGGTTGAAATTCAACAAGTTCATGAAAATAAATTTATTGGGGTTATAATGGATGATAGAATCAGCTGGAAATCACACATTAAACATGTACAATCCAAACTGTCAAAAAGCATTTCGGTATTACACAAAGTTAAGCAGGTTCTGGATCACAAATCACTCTGCATTCTCTACTGTTCACTAATCTTACCCTATTTAAATTACTGTGCAGGTGTCTGGGGCAATAACTATAAAAGTTCGCTATATTCATTAACTATTCTGCAAAAAAGAGCAATACGTATTATTCACAAGGTCAGGTATCTGGGTCACACTAATCCATTATTCTTACAGTCAAAATTATTAAAATTAGAAGATTTGGTTGCATTTAAAACAGCACAGATAATGTTTAGGGCCAAAAATAAAAACTTACCTGGAAATATACAAAAATTATTTAATGTGCGAGTGGGGGGTTATAATTTAAGAAGAATATTTAATTTTAAGGTACAAAGAGTCCGCACGACCAGAAAACCTTTTTGTATTTCGGTCTGTGGAGTAGGATTGTGGAACAGTTTGAATGTGGAATTAAAGCAATGTCCAAACATGAACCAGTTCAAAATGACATACAAAAACCTTTTTTTCACAAGGTACAGGGGTGAAGGGGATGGTTGACAAACAGGGGTTAATGTTTACTTATTGTTTTATTTATTATTCATTTATGTCTTTTGGTTACTTCATACATATTACTTGTATGTGTATATCAGTTGTATATATATATATGTCTGTATGTATCTCTAAAAATTGTCTGGGGTATTATTATTGTTGATTAATTAATTATTAAATATGGAAGAGGGGTTTAGGGAGAAGGGGTGAGATTAAATAAGTTATTCTTCTTCTCACTCCTTTTCGAGCTTGTAAAGAAAAGTGTTGGACATTTAAATTTTGCATTATGCTTTTCATTGCTTTGCAAATATTGCCTGGAATGTCCAATGTTTGACTATTTCCATTTTGTTGTTGTTACTTATTCCTATTTATGTCTTTACTTGTTCGGAACAAATAAATAAATAAATAAATAAATAAATAAATAAATAGATAAATAGATAAATGTGGAGAGATCGACAATTAATGAAAGTAATGCAAAAAAAAGATGAAGGAAACAGGCCATTGTTAGCTGTTTGCTTGGTGGGAAAGGTAACCTGTTGCGACTTGGATGGGGGGGAGTGGAGAGAGAGGGAGTGCAGCAAGGTGTTGAAAATAGATAAATCAATATTTATACCACTGGGTTATAAGCTGCCAAGCGAAATATGAGATGTTGTTTCTCCTGCCTGTCCCGCTGAGTTATTCCAGCATTTTGTGTTTAACATAGTCTGGATGTTCAAGGCGACGGCTGCAGGGAATGTGTTCCCTGTCTGTTTCTCTTCCACATGCCCACCTGCCCTTCCTATTAAGTACACATTTGCCTTAGGATATGCCCCCCCCCCCCATTGACTCTACCCATCCCCACTCGCTTTTCTGCCTTCCCCACCTCCCGCATCCCCTTCGGAACTCCTCACTTTCCCTTTTCCCCGGCCCCTCACCCCTCTTTGCCCTTATCCCTCCCCGCCTCTTCTTATCTGACACATGTTTGCCTTCTTTTCACCTCTAGTTTTTGTCACTTGGCAATCTGTCAATCAACACACCCTGCCTAATCTGGTGTGTTCATCCAGCAATTTATATTGTCCTCATTATTACCGCACATGCAGATCCTCATTTCACTTTCCGCAGAGTATGGGCCTGAAACCTTGAGTTCCTCCAGG
>CM075997.1:6502111-6635228 GCA_038087875.1 Malacoraja senta | reverse complement strand
ATCTGGGGTCCTTGTACATCAGTCGATGAAAGTAAGCATGCAGGTACAGCAGGCAGTGAAGAAAGTGAATGGCATGTTGGCCTTCATAACAAGAGGAATCGAATATAGGAGCAAAGAGGTCCTTCTGCAGTTGTACAGAGCCCTAGTGAGACCTCAGCTGGAGTGTTTAAGAAGGAACTGCAGATGCTGGAAAATCGAAGGTAGACAAAAATGCTGGAGGAACTCAGCGTGTGCAGCAGCATCTACGGAGCGAAGGAAATAGGCAACGTTTCGGGCCGAAACCCTTCTTCAGACTGATGGAGAATAGGCAACGTTTCGGGCCGAAACCCTTCTGCAGACTGATGGAGAATAGGCAACGTTTCGGGCCGAAACCCTTCTTCAGACTGATGGTCCACCAGTCTGAAGAAGGGTTTCGGCCCGAAACGTTGCCTACTCTCCATAAGTCCGAAGAAGGGTTTCGGCCCGAAACGTTGCCAATTTCCACAGCTGGAGTATTGTGTGCAGTTTTGGTCCCATAATTTGTGGAAGGACATTCTTGCTATTGGGGGAGTGCAGCGTAGGTTTACAAGGTTAATTCCCGGGATGGCGGGACTGTCATATGCTGAGAGAATGGAGCAGCTGGGCTTGTACACTCTGGAGTTTAGAAGGATGAGAGGGTATCTCATTGAAAACATATAAGCCATTTAGAACGGAGACGATGATACACTTTTTCTCACAGAGAGTGGTGAGTCTGTGGGAATCTCTGCCTCAGAGGGCGGTGGAGGCGGGTTCTGTGTATGCTTTCAAGAGCGAGCTAGATAGGGCTCTTAAAAATAGAGGTCAGGGGGTATGGGGAGAAGGCAGGAACGGGATACTGATTGGGGATGATCAGCCATGATCACATCGAAGGGCCGAATGGCCTACCCCTGCACCTATTGTCTATTGTCTATTGTCTATTGTCTATTGTCAAACAAGTGCAGTAGGACCAAAGTCCAATCAGCTGGGTACTTTTTGTAGCTCCTAAGTGTGAGGGGCCCCACTCCTACGAGGAGTGTCAGGAATAAACTCTCGTGTGTCTTAAACATGAAAATCAGAGTTGCTAGCTAAAACATAAATGATGGAAGGGGGGTCCTTCGTAAATTTCATCATCTATCAATCCCCAGAGAGGGGAAATATACAGTGAGTTTTCTGCAAGAGACGCATACTGTTGTCAGAGATGAACCCACCTGGCTCCTGTAGTGGGAAGGGGGGTGTGGGATGGGTCTACATTTCGAGTGGGGCAGCCTTCCTGTTGGCCCCGCCTTTCCAACCAGACATCCTGAAGGTGCAGGAAGTTGTGCCAGGCCGTTTGCTATCTGCCCGTGAGCCTGGATGGCATGCCGTTATATTTCATTAACGTGTACGCCCCAGCACCAGCACGATGCAGGCGTGCGTACTTCAGGAAGAGACTGCTCTGCAGAACACTATTGATTGCGGAGAGTGTGTCTTCCTTGGGGGGATTCCAATTGCCCCCTTGAGGTGCGGCATCGCTCTGGTACTCAGTGTGCCTCTGCTGTAGCGAAGAAATTGATAGGTTTGATTGACTCCTTTGAATTAGTTGATATGTGGCAGAACTGTATCAACACCCTGATTCCAACGCTTTTTCGCGGAGGTCTGAGGGGGGTGGTTCCCATATCGATCGCATGTACATCTCTGGAGCGTATATTGCCCCAGTCCCACTTAGGAAACCTGAACGGAAACCTCTGGAGACCTTGCGCCCCCCGCCAAAAAAAATCAAGGTCGACGTGACCTGCAACCTCCTACCACCTCCCACGCATATGTTGAAAACCTTCCTCGACTGAAGAAAACTTCCTTCGACCGACAGCAACCTCCTTCGACTAATTTGAAAACTGGCTTCGTTAAATTGGTCCACGATTGAACAACACCCCCTGCAACCTCATACAACCAAACTGAAAACCAACAATGACCAGCGTCGACTGGTTAGAGCTCAGTTGATCACTTGATGAAATGATGTCAAGAATGTTTTTTTGTTCTTACAATAAAAGCCTCCCAGGTTTTTTTAAATCATTCTGAACCATGAGAGCAGGGAAGGAACAAGTTAGGTGGATGTTACGAAAAGTACTAAAAGCCCATTTGCTTCTGTCATGCATGGCTACCTCCTCCTGTGGCATGTCCTTCTACCACTCCTCCTCCTGGATGTGCGACACGTGCATGGCAGGTTTTATGGAAGGTTGTGCCCTACCCCTGCGAATCAGCCTTTTGGGAGCCATCACTTCTACAACTTTCCTTTGCTAAAAAGAGCTCTGCAACTATGATTGAGCGCGCCCAGGAGTGACAGAGGTCACATGCTTATGTTAATAATAACCTTTTTTTCCACCCAGTTTTTTTTCACCCGGGAGGTCTTATCTTCCACTGCCTTCAACCTCCCGTGACCACCTTCGACTGGCATTGCACCCGGCTTCGACTAAAAAATTACCGATTTTTAAAACGGCAACCTATTTTTAGTCAAGGCTGGTTTTGAGTTTGTTGAAATAATCGAAGGAACATAGGAGAAGCCTTGACTACGCGGAACCCACTTTCGACCATTCGGGAGAGTGACCAAAACCTCCGGGAACCTCCGGGAACCTTACGGAAACCTTGGGTGGGGCGCAAGGTCACCAGAGGTTTCCGTTCAGGTTTCCTAAGTGGGACAGGGGCAGTGCTCGGACTACTGTCTGGTACAAGTGGACTTTATCCCAGCGCGCACATGGGCTGGGTTCACATACTGGCACTTTAATAACCGGCTGCTGGAGGTTGGTCGGTTCCAGTAACCCATACCATTAAAATCGGAGCCGGTCTCTTGCTGTGTTTTGAAGCGTCACAATGTTGGATTCACTTAACTCACACACAGTAATTTAGATCCAAAGCCTTTTATCCCGTCACAACAGCGATATCTGGCGTCACATCAGGGACCCGTTGCACAGCCGTGCCTGCACAGTTGGGGAGGAGCTCCGCTCTATGATCTTTGGGGAGGATTGCCGGGCCAGGATCGCCATTTTAACATCTACCATTGTGCATAGGTGAGTGTTACTGGGGGCATATTGCGTTGGGGGAGAGGGGCCCAACGGGTCCACGCTTGTTCTAGTTCAGAGGTGGCAATCCCATTTTAGGTCATGGGCTAGATTGGGCACATGCGGGCCGGATCAATTGTGCAGGCGCGAACGCAGGTGCGCATACTCCCACAGCTTATTTCCGTTCGATTTTTCAACCTGCTCTCAAGTGTCTCAGTCTCTGCTATAACTACAACGTGTTTCACTTTACGAAATTCGTTTCTTATGAAGAAGATTGCGTAACAAGCGTTACTTTTATGATTGGTATTAATTTACAGTCGTAGGGTATAAGAAAATTGCGACGAGAGAGAGAACAAACGTTGCTATTTTGGCTAAGATTGTTTTGGGAGCCACACCTTTTCCATTAATAAACCGTTTGAAATCAAAAATTAGCAGACACAAATTGTTGTTTCGTTGGGTCTACTTCTCCGCCACCATTTTAGCGCTGGTATCCAAGAGAGACTCCGGGTTGTGGCCCACCTGTTCAGTGCGGGTTTCTGGAGGATCGGGAGACTGGGAAAGGCCTAGAACTGACACTTGGCGGTCGGCTGAGCTTTCTCCTCCGCCATACTGCTCCACACATTTTAAAGATAAAAGTATCCACCACGCAGCCCGCACCGCTACAATATTGTTGGGGGGTTTTCTCACAGCATTCGAACCTAGTGCTGAGTGATGCACTACTTGGAGCTTTTCAGCGTACTACTTCCAGATGTCTTGAAAATAAGTGTATTGAAAAGACAATGTGTCTTGAAGAAACAGTGTATTGAAAAGACTGTGTTGTAAAATTGCCACCAGAGAGAGTAGCCAGGATTGGGCATTGCAGACTGCGAAGGTTTGTTACTAATATAAAGCATAGGGCGTAACAGGCTGAAAAGGTTTGTTACAATTTGTGTACTAAGTAAGTAGTGATTTGGGGATTGGATAGACATGTAGATAATTTGGATAAAAGTAACGGAAAGACGGCTGTATAACACATGTGTTATTTGTTTCATAAGAACAAGGATTATAGAATATTAAATTATAAATTGACCAAACATTTGAGTGGCGAGTCTTGGCCAGTAGGATAAATATGGAATGTGGAGACTATTGAAGAGAGAGAGCGAGAGAGAGAGAGAGAGAGAGAGAGAGAGAGAGAGAGAGAGAGAGAGAGTGTGTGTGTGTGTGTGTGTGTGTGTGTGTGTGTGTGTGTGTGTGTGTGTGTGTGTGTGTGTGTGTGTGTGTGTGTGTGTGTGTGTGTGTGTGTGTGTGTGTGCGTGCGTGTGAGAGAGAGAGAGAGAGAGAGAGAGCGAGAGAGAGAGAGAGAGAGAGGGGGGGTAGAAAAGTAGCAAGGGGAAACGTGAGATAGAAGTTGAATGGACAATACTTGTAAAAGAAGGATTGAATTGAGGAATGAACATGGAACTATTAAAGGATGGAAAGTACTTCACATGGAATGCCAGTGGGGAGAGAAATAATAGATAAGGGCTAAGGCAGAAAAAGAAAGCATTGATAAGTTCAGAGAACAGCAATTAGTAATTAAGAACAAACCCGGTACCGGTAAGTCCTCTGGAGACCATATGTCTGGCATGGCGACCCTGTCTTTAGAAGAGGGGGGACTCTGACCAATCACATTCTGGATCACTGTCCAATCACAGCTCGGACAACTCCCATTTTGAACGTTAGCCCGCCCACCATTACATTGAACCACTCCCTTCATTTTAACTTTTCACTCCAACAAGAAGACGACTTTTGCAAGCCGTCCCAGTCCCAGTTCACAAAGTCTCGCAGGGGAATGTCCTAGCTTGCGAATTCTGTACATTGGTCCCCACAGAAACAAAGATTATTTTAAACAGAACGGCGCTGCCAGACGAGGGAGGGAAATGTAACGTTAATACAAAGGTACGCCTCTAGTGTGCAACGCAATTTTTGGAAACGAGGGGGCTGCACCACTCAGACAAATTTGTGTACCTGATGTATGTTTTGCCCGTTATTTTGTACTAGTTTTCTTTCAATGTTCGAAGGGAAGTATTTGTTCTAACCCAAAGCTCCCTCATAGTATTCAAGAATGTTCTTTCATGTTGTCACTCATCCAAGTTGTGTCCCTTATCAGACTAGATAGATCTTCCTGTTCTTTCGGGTTATCACTCATCCAAGTTCTGTCCCTTATCAGACTAGAGAGCACTCACTGTTCTTTTCAAGGCTATGCTGCATAGATACTTGCAGCTCTATTTTCCTTTGTTCAGGATTTCGCTCCGTCCGTTTTATTTCTCCTTAATCCTATCGGGATACTTGGCATCCAGTCCCAGGCTGAATTGAGTTCAAATAGAGGCCGGAATTCCACGATGGCCACGTGGCATCCAGGTAGATGTGTTAGATGAGAATGGAGATGTCTTTATCTCAGAACAAAATATGTTAATTTGAAATTATAAAATTTGGGAGATAGAATGGAACAATTGGGAATATTTTTAAATAGATCTTTTCTAATAATGATCTATTTTTAAAGGGTCTGCCTAGTAGGTAATTAAAGAGTGATCTCACATCCCCCACCACCCATAAAATTCTGGATTAGAAGAGGGAATGAATAGGGCACTAAAGAGTGTGGAAGTTAGTTATGACCTACATGCCCTCAGCGATGAATTAAATTACATACGCACAGTAATTAAGCAGAACCTTGTCAGTCTCGCATTCACAGGGGTTGGAAACGCAAAAGCCACTGCCAGTTGAACACAGACACAGTCCATACTACTTGGGAGACTGCGTACTGATAATGTACTGGGATCGGACGAAATTGGAACTGTGTTGGAGGGGAGTGTAACAGGTGCGACTACGACAACAACCGCCGTGAAAATTGAAGATTACCCCCATTGGAGCCATCTGCTACGATTGACTGCAAATGGAGGAGAACCAAGAAAGGACAATGGACCCTCCTTTTTATCCTGAGGTTGGGCCCGATAGGCTGGGCTTGGTGAACAACCCCTGCACTAAGACGTCCTGAATAAGGCTGACAACTGTCCTTACGTTAATCACACTGACCAAGATGGATCCATTACCACAGGTTCTTGAAGTAACCAGAAAAATGTGACAGCTGATCCTGGAGCTATTGCAGGTGAAAGAGATGAAAAATGTGCTCACCAATGCCCAGTCGGAAAATGACCATCTCACTTCCATCACACAGTATCTGCAGGAGAGTAATCAAGTTGTGGAGTTGCAAAGCCTTGATTTTGGAGTGCAACTCAGTTACAGAACTGGATTGAGGTAAACCCCAGCCGGGTTCAAAGTGAGGAGCTGAGTTGGGATGGATCAGATAAAGAGTCGGCATTGATGAAGGAAGAAGAATGCTGCTTCCACACGCTGATTGACAACTTGGGAGAAAGAACGTCTTTACAGATCAGGAGGGATTGCAAACCCTTTGGTCACAACTTCAGAAAGACGAACCACATTTGATCAACAATTTTGAAGCATTTTGAGCTCTATCGTATGACCAAGGTTCTAGAGAAAGAGAAGCTGAACATATTGAAACAGATGAACCGCTTGAAAGAGATTATGCATAACCCTATCCAGGAAGACAATGACTCAGACCTGGTGGGTAATCAGCGTGATGACAATCGGGACATTGATGAGGATGGCAATGATGGTGTTTCTGATGAGGACAATTGCCATTTTGTTCCCAACCCTGACCAGATCGATGCCGATGGTGTCAGCAAAGGAGACACCTGCAAGGACGACTTCGACAACAACAACATCCTATATATCTATGACCTGTGCACGGAGAACAGCGCAATCAGTCAGACTGACCCGAGGAAGTTCCAAACGGGACGATGCAGATCGATCTGCATGGGTAGTGCGCAACAAGGGCAGGGACTTGCTGCAGACCGCCAACTCTGACCCGAGCCTTGCTGTCGGATTCGAGGAGTTCAACGCCATCAACCAGTGGCACCTTCTACATCAACACAGACCGCAATCTACGCTGGCTTTGTCTTTGGCTTCCAGTCCAGCAGCCGCTTCTACGTGGTAATGTGGAAGCAGGCTATCAAAACCTACTGGGAGGAGAAGCTGTCCAAACCCACGGATACACTAGCATCTCGCTCAAGGTGGTGAACCCCACCACGGGCTGAGAGGGGGGAAGCACCAGTGCAAAGCTCCCAGAAGAGACTGGCAACACCCATGGACAGGTGCA
The DNA here is from genome assembly GCA_038087875.1 of Malacoraja senta. Lineage (NCBI taxonomy): Eukaryota > Metazoa > Chordata > Chondrichthyes > Rajiformes > Rajidae > Malacoraja > Malacoraja senta. The sequence continues at coordinate 6,628,004 of CM075997.1, read as the reverse complement.
AACTTTATGGCACAACCGCAAGAATATCGGCTGAAAGGATTACACCACATACAGGTGGCACCTGATCCATCGACTCTAATGAAGCTTCATTGGGATGGTTGTCCATGAAGAGATTGAGAATTGGTTGCCATGCCATTGGTTTGGTGGACTTTGGGGTACCGTGGAACATGATAGCTCTATCATTCTGCTAATCATTGCTCTAGTACTTGTGACCATTATGTGTTCATCGAGGACTGTGAATGTTATTATGCTTGATAAAAAAAAGGAGGGAATGAAACAAATAATAGTGAAATCTAGTATAGTTTACAAAATGTAGTCGTTCTTCTACAAAAGCATGGTCTAGTATAACAAAAGAATGGCTCGGTGCCAAGTCTGAATGACTGCAAATTATATGGAACACAATATGGAGGACAGGTTGTCTTTTTAATAAAGACATTAAGATGGAAACCTGCATAATAACATGTGCTTCTATCAAGGCCATAAAGAAGCCAAGATTGGAAAAATAGCTGACGCTGTTAATCCAAAATAGCAGACTTCCGGTGGCGCCATGTTGGATTAACAGACGTGCACCTTGCTCCGCTCCCGAAAAATTTCACGATTTATCGTGTACAACGGGTCCATAAATCGGGACTGGATTTAAAAACCTTACCGGAGCTTCTGGTCGCCGGGCTGATGACGTCATCAGTAAGCGCGATGTTTTAAACGGTGGTTTAAAGCCTTTTAAATGAGTAAACTGTCTCCAGCCAAGAGCCCTCAGAGATCAGTGAAAAAGCTGCTGAGAAACCAGAAGAAGCCTGAAGGAGAAGTTACCTCTGAAGTTTTTGAAGTGGCTGCAGAAATGGATACAAGATCTAAAACAGAGTCTGGTAAGGACAAAGAATTTGATGACTTCAATAAATCTGTGAATGATATGAAAGATATGAAAGATGAGATTTTGAATGAAAATAAAACTCTGATGGAAAATATGCGAAATATGATGGAAAAAATGGAAAAGATGATGATGGATTCAAATGCTGGTAATGATGCTAGTAATCAGAAGGTGATTGATTCACTGGACATTATAAATAAACGAATTGATGATGTGAAAGATGGACTATCGGACAGAATGGACAAGATGGATGAAACTACTATGGACAGGTTCACGGCTGTGCTTGAAACAGTAGCTGCAAGTATGCGCACAATTACGGAATTGGAGAAAAAACACGGCTCGAGTGGTTGAAGACATGGCGAAAATGAGGCAAGAACATGAGCAAATGAAGCATGAAACTGAACAAACTTCACTACAGATGGTGATTCAACTGGGGAAAGTCTCAGACAAATGCCTGGACCTGGAAGCTCGCTCTAGACGCCAGAATTTGCGAATTCTTGGAGTCTCAGAGGGAGCCGAGGGGGGGGGGATGTTCGTGAGTTTGCCATGGGCTTACTTAAACAACTGCTTAATCTTTCCAAAGAACCGAAAATCGAAGTGGCTCATCGTGTTCCAAGATTTAAACAGAGATCTGGTGCGGGAAAAATTCATCACGTCATATTATTGTGAAATTTCGGGATATTTTAGAACTGGAAGATGTTATGAGCAAAATCAAATACGGAATGCAGCTGCGGGTGGACAATGACAATATTAAGATCTTCAGGGACTACCCGTATGAAATTGTGCAAAAAAGAAATAAATTCGAGAAGGTTAAGGATCTCTTAAGATGGAAAGAAGGGATAAAAGACGGGGTTTTTTATCCAGCTAAAATGCGTATTTCTTTCAAGGGTTCTGAAAAGTAATTTGCAAAGCCTGAAGATGCGTTCAAATATGCCAAAGTATCGTTGAAAAATAGAAATCAAATGGGGGTTTTGGCAGATCTGAACCATTCCAAGTAATGCTTTGTCTGGGGATGGCTGGACTGCTATCTATGGAATTTTGAATCAAGGACACTTCCTGTTCAAAATGAGTAAACAGCTGAACAGAAGGGAATGGTATATACCAGAAGCAGTTATCTGTTAATAGACTATAATATTAAAACCAATTGTAAGAACTTATCCTATTAATAACTTAATAAGTTATTCATGTTAGATTAGAATACTAACAAAAAATAAAATAAAAAAATTTAAAATAAAAAATAATGAACTAACATACTAATATGAATTTTTAATAAAGTGAAACCTTATCTATAAGTGGGAGGAGGGGATGAGAAACGAGCACTTGGCTTAGGCCCTGGGGCACGTCTCGTTAACCACTTCAACCAACAGTTGACTATTATTGAAGTCAAAAGTATCTGTTTAATAATTAGTAGCTAAAATTGCGATATATACATGATATGTTATAATGAAATATATAGGGTAAAACTGTATTATATATCTGAATTTGAGGCCCCGTTTTAATATTTTAATATGTTATGATTAACCAAGAGAGCGGAGCTATTTGTTTAACATCACAATGGAAGTCGAAACAAGGTTTTTTCCCACCTACAGGTGGACCACTTGCTACAGTGCCGACTATATTAGACACTGTATTTTCACTTTTTTAGTTTTTTTAAATTATTACCACACAAATTCACATGTTTGTGTTTTGTGTTTAGTGATAAGCGTAAAATGGATACACAACAAAACTTAGAAATTCAAAAGTTCCCCCAATACCCAAAGACCTGGGATATGGATGCACCACAAGATTTAAAGGTACTATAATTATTCAAAATGCAACATGCGAAACAAAAGAACCTAGGAGGAATCTTATTCTGTAGTTGGAATATAAGAGGTATTAACAAACCTATTAAAAGGGGTAAGATACTAGCTCAGCTGAAACTGTACAACTCTGACATTATCTTCTTACAAGAAACGCATTTAAAATCTCAGGATCAGGCAAGGTTGAGGGCGAAATGGATAGGTCAAACATACCATTCTTCATTTACTTCGAAATCTAGAGGTACGTCAATCATTATAAGAGAAGGTATACCATTTAAAGCAAAGAATATCAGAACAGACATCGAAGGGAGATACTTAATAGTTAATGGAGAAATTCATGATACTCCAATTACCTTGGTAAATATACATGCGCCTAACTTTGACAACCCTCATATTTTAAATAAAATTTTGAACATAATTGCAGAGTCTAGCTATCAAAATGTTATAATAGGAGGAGACGTTAACTGTGTTTTAGATCCATATTTAGATAAATCAAGCCAAAAACAGAGAGGGAATATGAAATCTAAAACCGATGAACTTCTCAATACTTACATAAACAATACTAATATAGCAGATGTTTGGAGAATTGTTAACCCAACTGGCAGGGAATACTCGTTTTATTCAATGGTACACAAACATACTCACGTATAGATTATTTCCTGCTGGATACAAAATTAATCCCTCATACTTTTAACCCAACATACCATACAAATTCGATTTCAGACCATTCTCCACTAACTTTCTTTTTAAAACTGGAAGGAATGTCTAAGAATAAATCGTTTTGGAGATTTAATTCTCAAATCCTAAATGATCCACAAGCGAGTATATATTTAAAAGAACAAATGGATGCCTTTTTTCAAATAAATGACACTCCAGATATATCGTCTACTGTATTATGGGAATCTTTTAAAGCATACATTAGGGGAATTATAATTTCATATCAAGCTTTTCAAAATAAAAAGAATAAGAATGAACAAAGACAGTTAGAAGAACTTATTAGACAAATGGATATAGATAATGCTAAAGATCCATCAATAGATAAATATAATAAAGTAATAATTTTGAAATTTAAATTAAATAAATTATTATCAGCCAAACGTATAAGACTTTTTCAAATTACAAAACAAGAGCACTTTGAATTTGGAGATAAACCGCATAAACTTTTGGCTCGCCAGTTAAAAAAACGAGAAAAAGAACATACTGTCCCAAAGATTAAATCAGATAAAGGGGAATTATTAACCACACCGAAGGATATTAATAAAAGATTTGCGCAATTTTATGAGAATTTGTATACATCTAAAACGACAATTGATTCCAATAAAATCACAGAGTTTTTGGATAATTGTAATCTTCCAAAGTTAGAGCTGAAGGAACAAGAGGAATTGGGTGCACAAATCTCAATTAAAGAATTAGAAGAGACAATAAACTCATTAAAGAATGGAAAAACACCAGGTCCGGATGGATTTACTAATGAATTTTATAAAAGCTTCTATGATAAAATTATACCAAGATTACAAAAAATGTACCAATATGCTTTTAAAAAACAAATACTACCTGATACATTAGCGGAATCAACGATTACACTAATACTTAAGAAAGACAAAGATTTAGAAGAACCGGGTTCATATAGAGCTATAGCATTGTTAAACACAGATCAAAAAATATTAGCGAAAACATTAGCTAGAAGATTAAGTAAATATATTAGTAAATTAATAAACCCAGATCAGACGGGGTTTATCCCTAAGAGATACTCATCTAACAATATGAGACGTTTACTCAACATAATGCACTCACACAAATCTGAAGAACAAGAATTATCAATTATCTCGCTGGATGCTGAAAAAGCATTTGACCAAGTAGAATGGAATTATATGGATAAAGTATTACAAAAATTCCAACTGGGAGAGAATTTTATTCTATGGATTAAATTATTATATAATAAACCTACAGCTAGAATATTAACTGATAACATATTATCCTCGAAATTCCAACTATCAAGGGGAAACAGACAAGGATGCTCATTATCACCACAGTTGTTTGCTCTTATTATTGAACCGCTAGCAGAAAAAATTAGAATACACCCTGATATCCATGGGTATAATACTAAAGACTCAAATAATAAAATATCTGTATACGCGGATGACATATTACTGTACATTACAAAACCTCAAATCACTATACCAAATATATTAAATTTAATTGAAGACTTTGGATCTTTTTCTGGATACAGAATAAATTGGAATGAAAGTGAAATTATGTCAATAAAACCGAAAGATTCAACACATCTTTTAAAATTCCCTTTTAAAATAGCTACAGAAAAATTTAAATACTTGGGAATCGAAATTACTAGAACATACCAAGGTATGTTTAAAGCAAATTTTGAGCCCCTACTTAATAAATTAAACACATTAATTAAATTTTGGAAAACGCTCCCGATGTCTTTAATAGGCCGAATAAATGCAATAAAAATGATCTTTCTACCACAAATTTTATAACTATTTCAATCGATTCCTATATACTTACCAAAGAAGTTTAAAAAAAAACTGGACTCAGATATCACTAATTTTATATGGGACTATAAATCACATAGAATACAAAAAACTCACTTGAATAAACCTAAAGTATTAGGGGGGTTAGCACTACCTAATTTCATGTATTATTATTGGTCAGTAAATATTAAAAATATGATTCAATTGATGGATAACTCTGCCCAGCAAGTGGACTGGATTGTAATGGAGAAAGAGGATTGCTCCACTGGAAACATTGGAGCGATCCTCCTCTCACCAATGAAACTGAATAATATAAATTATAATAAGAACCCAATTATACATAGCACAATCCGAATTTGGAAACAAATAAAACAAAATTTAAAATTAAGAAATGTATCACTTTTATCTCCCATAGTTAATAACCCTTCGTTTAATCCCTCTACTATAGATAAATCTTTCATACATTGGGATAGACTAGGAATTAAAACGTTCGGTGACTTATATGAAACTGGAAAATTACTTTCATTTCAACAATTACAAATAAAATATAAACTCGGAAATAATCAATATTTTAAATATTTTCAAATATGCGACTATTTGAAAAAATATACAAAAGAACCATCTACGGAAGAGACTGGGAACAAGAGTAAGCTATTAAAATTTCAAAGGAAATGTGGAATGAACACTTATTAAACGTGCATAAATGTTCGATTAATGTAAGACACACTTTAATACAATTTAAAATTTTACATAGATTATATTATTCCAAAACTAAAATCCATAAAATTTTCCCAAATGTATCATCCTTTTGTGATAAATGTCAATCCCAAGAAGCTACTATAGCTTCAAAATTTTTGTTTTCTGTACAAAAATTCAAAAATTTTGGATTGAAATTTTCGAAATCTTTACAAAATTATTTAAAATAAAACTGATACCCAAAGCAGATTGGATTATCTTCGGAATAACGGAAGATGATCCAGAACTAAATGTGTTTCAAAAGAAACTAATAGACTACGGGTTAATAACCGGAAAACAGCTAATCCTAAAATTTTGGAAGAAAGCTCCAATACCAACTATAAACATGTGGATTTCAAATATGTTCGAAACATTACACCTAGAAGAGATAAGACTCCTCCTGGCAGGTAAACCAGATCACTTCCACCTGACGTGGTCTGTATTTATAGAATTATTACAAAAATAGGGTGCAAAGGTACTTTAAAAAAAACTGAGGTCAGGTAAGGGGGGATGAAAGTTGGAGAGTTGGTATGTCCCATTTGCGTAATGCTCATAAAAACTATTTGTTTTTCTCTTTTCCCTCTTTCTCTTTCTTTTCTATGGTCTATTTCTTAACTCTTTTTCTTTTGTTTTTAATTTTGTTCTTATAGGGTCTTCGTTCTTTCTTGTTGTCACATTTTCTACACTTTCACTTTTTCCTTCACTTTCTTCTTCTTTCTCTCAATCTCACCCTTTCCCTTTTCTAGTGTAAAAAACAAACGGAGTACATTAATTGTAAGAAGATATAAGTGACGAGTACTAATGTATGTGGTTGTAATGTAATATACTTCTAATAAATAAAAAAATAAAAAATAAAAAAATTTAAAAAAAAATTATATGGAACACAATATGGAGAACAGGTTGTCTTTTTTAATAAAGACATTAAGATGGAAACCTGCATAATAACATGTGCTTCTATCAAGGCCTTAAAGAAGCCAAGACTGGAAAAATAGCTGACGCTCCAGACATGAGCAATAACTTGTTATTGGATGAGCTTGAATTGGACCCAGCTGTTCCTATATTCTGAAAGGCTATAGATTCTTTCAGTCATGCCATATTCAACTTGGTAGGAGTGTTTTACCGTTAAAAAAAGGTATAATTGCGCTAACTTTCCTTTCTTCTGTGAGTGGAGCCCGAGAAGCACTGAGCAATGTGTGTGCTCTTTGTAGATCTCGCCACTCCCGACTGACAAATCGATTAAAGATTGCCTTGGTTTACCTTTAACAATGTTGTTGCTGTCTGCTTTTTAAGAGACGAACTTTGACAAAACATCCAGATCCAGATGCAGATCCAGATCCAGCCCATCCGCATCGCGCAAACTAACCCGGCTCAGCGCCCGCCCCCTCCCTCCTCGTTGGCCACAGGTGACTGCCCGGAGGGCGAGCCGTTCTTCTATTTGGCCAGCCAGGTGTCAGTCACGCGGGATGACAGCCAGACCGTTTCTCTGGCGGTACACAAAAATGCTGGAGAAACTCAGCGGGTGCAGCAGCATCTATGGAGCGAAGGAAACAGGTAACGTTTCGGGCCGAAACCCTTCTTCAGACTGGCTCTCGTGGCGTTCGGATCCGCCCCCCCCCCCACCCCCCCGAGCAGAATCCGCGGTTCGATTGGTGGGGTCGGGTGTCAGTCAATGTTTCGTCACAGTTCGCATCGCGCAGCCGAGGCCTCTCGCCATATAAGGAGCGCGCGGCTGACCAGGGAGGCGGGTCACGCGCACGCGCATCGGCACGGACGCCCCGGCACCAGTGTCATCTCCAGCCCGATCCGGCACCGGGGATAGCTGCAGCCCGCTCTGCCATTGGGGAAATCATCTCACGGCCCGGATTGGACCCCTTCGCGTGCCAGATGGGGCCCGAGACCCGGTAGTTTGACACTAGACTCTTGTTTACACTACTTCTCTCGGAACCCCTAGCGACTTCTCGCGGAATCCTAGCGTTCCGGGGAACCCCGGTTGAGAAACGCTGCTATAGAGTATGAGTCTCCCGAGACACGGTTACACCCTTCTCCTATGCTCTTTGTTACAATCACTTGAACAAACATAAGTAAAGTAAAGTAAAGTATCCTTTATTGTCATTCAGACATTTCAGTCTGAACGAAATTGTATACCTTACAGTCAAAACATAGAATAAAATAACAAAACACACACTTAACACAGTTTAACAGCCACCACATTGAGTCCACCAGGCACCTCCTCACTGTGATGGAAGGCAAAAGTCTTAAAGTCCTTGTCTCTTTCTTCCCTCCTTGTTCTGCCTCTGCGTTGAGGCATTCCAGGCTCTCCCATTGAGCTGCAGGTACGACGCAAGTGAGCTGTTTTAGAAGTAAATTCCCTCATGCGCTTCTCCCACTGGACACAGACATTGAAACAGATAAAAAGCTGGCAAAGGTCCTTCCAGCTTGGACCACTATTCAGTATGAACATGGCTGATCATCCAGATGTACTTCCCTGTGCGCTTTCTCCCGATTCTGTGATAGCTTTAGTGGGAATAAAGCATTTAGTGCAAAACTGAATGATGAACTTCCTCCCCCAAAAAGCAAAACGCGTCAGCAGACCAGGTAGATCAGTTAAGTCCAAGTACTTTGATCCGTGAAACCATTTGCGTGAGAAATATCTCATCCATTCTCAAACTTGGGATTGAAGAGAGGAGAGGGTACGGCGCTATGCCGCAACCACGCGCGACTGATCTTTATATTTTAAGGCAAGTTAAACACCAGGTTTGTGACCTAAATTTAAGATTACTCGTTGTATTTTAAGACGTGGGGGCAGCTGAGCATGAAGCCAATATTGCCATCAATCATAAGGGCTTTCTAGAGCGGCACAGTGGCGCAGCGTTAGGTTGTGCCTCATAGCACCAGACACCAGACACCTGAGTTCGATCTTGAGTACGGGTACTGTCTGTACTGAGCTCAAGTTTCTTCCCACATTCCAAAGACGCGCAGGTTTATACGTTAACTGGCCTCTGTAAATTGCCCCGTGTGTGGGAAATGGATGTTAAAATGGGATAAAATAGAACTAGTGTAAAAGTTTTACCGATGGTTGGAATGGACTCGGTGCCCAAAGGGAGGCTGTTTCCACGCTGTATTACGCGTGTTGTATAGAAAGAGAGAGAAACACCAGATCAGGCACCGGTGAAATTCTCCAGCGATCTTTCATCAGATCAGTTCACAATGAAAATCAAAGATCGCAGAAACAAGGTTAGACACGGTAGGTCCGGAAGCCGAGACAACGATCATGTAGCGATTTAGGTCGCCAGATGAAAAGCTCTCTTGCTCGTCCTGTTGAGTGTTTCCGCGGTTTATGAGTGGTGCACCTGTGGAATTATTTGTCACGGAAGGCAGTGGAGGCCGTCAATTGATATGTTTAAGGCAGAGATAGATAAATTCTTGATTATTACGAGTGTCAGGGGATATGGGGAGAAGGCAGGATAATGAGGTTGAGAGGGAGAGATAGATCCGCCATGATTGAATGGCGGAGTAGACTTGATAGGCCGAATAGACTAATTCTCCTCCTATGACCTTTTGGCCGCTATGTTCTTGTTTCAGATTTCCACCATTTTTAATTTGGTTGTAAAGGGAAATATATTAAAGTTTGTTGTTGATACAAAGCTGGGCGTCAGTGTAGGTTGTGAAACAGAGAGGCATCAGGATATAGCGACAGGTGAAAGAAGAGGGCGACGACCTGACGGATGACATGTAATGTGGAAAATCCTGAGGTGCACTTTAGAAACAGTACCGACATTAATGCCCGCAGTTGAAAGGTGTTGTTGCCCGAAGACAATAGCCAATAGACAATAGGTGCAGGAGTAGGTTATTCGGCCCTTCGAGCCAGCACCGCTCCGGGTGTTGTTACAAACCAGTTTGCCAACCTTGCTATGAACTGGTAAGAAAGGGATGCAGTCGGTATTCAGTGAATATAAACCATGATTAAATTCTGATTACGATTACCGCGATTTATCGAAATACAACGAAGAAAGAGAATGAACCCCACACTTTCACACACTACCAGAGACGGCAGGTACAGAATGCACCCCTTATTCTCACACTGTATCTGAGAACGGCGGGAATACGAAAATCAAGCTCACCCCTTTTACTTTTAATCCGTTCTGGTTTCTCTTTCGTTCTTCCTTGGTGTCGTGGCTCAAACATTGAAGATTTTGAAAAAGAGGGTTACGGACAACGTGAATCACAATGAATTAAATATAATTCTATGTGTGTGTGTGCCTGTGTGTTCCAGTGTGTGCGTGTCGGTGTGCGTGTCTGTGAGTGTGTGTGCGTGCACGAATGTGTGTGTGAGAGAGTGAGAGTAGTGAGAGTGTGAGTGAGAGAGAGAGCGAAGACTGATACTTCTTCCCCCTTAACGTTCTCATTACCGATTCAACCCGAGCACCCGCAGAAAACTTGCTTTGGTTCGCCCGCCAGCAAAATCTTCGACTGCTGCAAATTCTCCCGGAGTTTGCATCCCATTCAAAATGGGTGTAAAATGCGGGCGGAAGCAATAGGTAGCAAGGTGAAAAGTAAAAGTGGCAGGGAGACAAATCCAGGGCAAAAATCAAAAAGAGCCACTTTTCAACATAATTGTATAAGGGGTAAGAGCGTTGTAAAAACAAGCCTGAAGGCTTTGTGTCTTAATGCAAGGAGCATTCGCAACAAGGTGGATGAGTTGAACGTGCAGATAGCAATTAATGATTATGATATAATTGCGATCACGGAGACATGGCTCCAGGGTGACCAAGGCTGGGAGCTGAACATCCAGGGATATTCAATATTCAGGAGGGATAGAGAGAAAGAAAAAGGAGGTGGGGTAGCGTTGCTGGTTAGAGAGGAGATTAACGCAGTGGAAAGGAAGGACATTAGGTTGGAGGATGTGGAATCGGTATGGGTAGAGCTGCGAAACACTAAGGGGCAGAAAACGCTGGTGGGTGCTGTGTACAGGCCACCTAGTAGTAGTAGTGAAGTTGGGGATAGCATCAAACAGGAAATTAGAAATGCGTGCAACAAAGGCAAAACAGTTATAATGGGTGACTTCAATCTACATATAGATTGGGTGAATCAAATTGGCAGGGGTGCTGAGGAAGAGGATTTCTTGGAATGTATGCGGGATAGTTATCTAAACCAACATGTAGAGGAACCAACGAGAGAGCAGGCTATTCTAGACTGGGTATTGAGTAATGAGGAAGGGTTAGTTAGCAGTCTTGTTGTGCGTGCCCCCTTGGGCAAGAGTGACCATAATATGGTTGAGTTCTTCATTAGGATGGAGAGTGACATTGTTAATTCAGAAACAACGGTTCTGAACTTAAAGAAAGGTAACTTTGAGGGTATGAGACGTGAATTGGCCAAGATTGACTGGCAATTAGTTCTAAAAGGGTTGACGGTGGATATGCAATGGAAGGCATTTAAAGACTGCATGGATGAACTACAAAAATTGTTCATCCCAGTTTGGCAAAAGAATAAATCAGGGAAGGTAGTGCATCCGTGGATAACAAGGGAAATCAGGGATAGTATCAAAGCAAAAGATGATGCGTACAAATTAGCCAGAAAAAGCAGCATACCAGAGGACTGGGTGAAATTCAGAGACCAGCAGAGGAGGACAAAGGGCTTAATTAGGAAAGGGAAATAGATTATGAAAGAAAACTGGCAGGGAACATAAAAACTGACTGCAAAAGTTTTTATAGATATGTGAAGAGAAAGAGATTAGTTAAAACAAATGTAGGTCCCTTGCAGTCAGAAACAGGTGAATTGATCATGGGGAACAAGGATATGGCGGACCAATTGAATAACTATTTTGGTTCCGTCTTCACTAATGAAGACATAAATAATCTGCCGGAAATAGCAGGGGTCGCGGGTCAAAGGAGATGGAGGAACTGAGTGAAATCCACGTTAGTCGGGAAGTGGTGTTGGGTAAATTGAATGGATTAAAGGCCGATACATCACCAGGGCCAGATAGGCTGCATCCCAGAGTACTTAAGGAAGTAGCTCCAGAAATAGTGGAAGCATTAGTGATAATTTTTCAAAACTCTTTAGATTCTGGAGTAGTTCCTGAGGATTGGAGGGTAGCAAACGTAACCCCACTTTTTAAGAAGGGAGGGAGAGAGAAAACGGGGATTTACAGACCAGTTAGTCTAACATCGGTAGTGGGGAAACTGCTAGAGTCAGTTATTAAAGATGGGATAGCAGCACATTTGGAAAGTGGTGAAATTATTGGACAAAGTCAGCATGGATTTACGAAAGGTAAATCGTGTCTGACGAATCTTATAGAATTTTTCGAGGATGTAACTAGTAGAGTGGATAGGGGAGAACCAGTGGATGTGTTGTATCTGGACTTTCAGAAGGCTTTCGACAAGGTACCACATAAGAGATTAGTATACAAACTTAAAGCACACGGTATTGGGGGTTCAGTATTGATGTGGATAGAGAACTGGCTGGCAAACAGGAAGCAAAGAGTAGGAGTAAACGGGTCCTTTTCACAATGGCAGGCAGTGACTAGTGGGGTACCGCAAGGCTCAGTGCTGGGACCCCAGCTATTTACAATTTATATTAATGATCTGGATGAGGGAATTGAAGGCAACATCTCCAAGTTTGCGGATGACACTAAGCTGGGGGGCAGTGTTAGCTGTGAGGAGGATGCTAGGAGACTGCAAGGTGACTTGGATAGGCTGGGTGAGTGGGCAAATGTTTGGCAGATGCAGTATAATGTGGATAAATGTGAGGTTATCCACTTTGGTGGCAAAAACAGGAAAGCAGACTATTATCTAAATGGTGGCCGATTAGGAAATGGGGAGATGCAGCGAGACCTGGGTGTCATGGTACACCAGTCATTGAAAGTAGGCATGCAGGTGCAGCAGGCAGTGAAGAAAGCGAATGGTATGTTAGCTTTCATAGCAAAAGGATTTGAGTATAGGAGCAGGGAGGTTCTACTGCAGTTGTACAGGGTCTTGGTGAGACCACACCTGGAGTATTGCGTACAGTTTTGGTCTCCAAATCTGAGGAAGGACATTATAGCCATAGAGGGAGTGCAGAGAAGGTTCACCAGACTGATTCCTGGGATGTCAGGACTTTCATATGAAGAAAGACTGGATAGACTTGGCTTATACTCGCTAGAATTTAGGAGATTGAGAGGGGATCTTATAGCAACGTACAACATTCTTATGGGGTTGGACAGGCTAGATGCAGGAAGATTGTTCCCGATGTTGGGGAAATCCAGGACAAGGGGTCACAGCTTAAGGATAAGGGGGAAATCCTTTAAGACAGAGATGAGGAAAAACTTTTTCACACAGAGAGTGGTGAATCTCTGGAACTCTCTGCCACAGAGGGTAGTTGAGGCCAGTTCATTGGCTATATTTAAGAGGGAGTTAGATGTGGCCCTTGTGGCTAAAGGGATCAGGGGGTATGGAGAGAAGGCAGGTACGGGATACTGAGTTGGATGATCAGCCATGATCATATTGAATGGCGGTGCAGGCTCAAAGGGCCGAATGGCCTATTCCTGCACCTATTTTCTATGTTTCTATGTATCTATGTATCAGCCCCCTCTTATGCCATGTCAGCGATTAGCCCCCTCTCATTTCACATGTACAGGAAATGCTCCATAACGCAAACATTCATGTGTAAGACAGGGTTTTCATGTTGTAGCTCTCAGTTGCGTAAAGAGGATATTTGTCCGCGCCGAATAAGCAATGGTTAACCGTTTTTGTACTATTTGCATGAAAAACCGGCAGATTTAGTGTCATTTAATTTGACACCTGATTTTCACTTGTAAGTAATATTTCTCCAGTTACCAAAGAATAATGTGCACTGATGTCGGAGGTATCGATAACCCAGTGTTTTGGAATAAAATTGTGTCAATGTAACCGTCATGGCAGCACCATTTATTTCGTTGGCACAGTTTCCCGAGGTAACAATGCTGCCTACCTAACTGGTGTCCAACAGTGAGGCAAGTGCTTACACGAAGTAACGGCATACTTGACAAACCTACGAATCGTTTATAATATTTATTTCAAAACTCAGTCAAGTTACCATTTTACTATGCGATTACTTACACAGTTTCCCATTTACTGTAAACAGATATTTCACTCCATGCTTCAGTTGTTCCCTGAATTTCCTCTGTGTTAGTGTATAAATGCACGTGTTAGTGCACATACTGAGCATTTGCAAAACGTATCCTAACTGTTGTAAAATATATGTTGGGGTGTTAAAATATCTGTCCATGTAAAAATAATTTTGCGTTTGCCAGTTCACAGATGATACTACATAGGGTATCCAAAATAATATGAAATTGGCTGATATAGCGAATAACAAAACCATTGACTTTCTCCGGTTCTCCACTTCTGCATCCTTCTGATCCTCATTGCTGTTCCGAAGTCCTTTCCGGATCCTATTTGCAGCTATAATATGTCTGATTGTTAACCCATTGAACAATAGAATTAAACAAATCGGTAGCAACGGTGTTAAGATACTGTCAAGTAACTCGTAGGCTTTCCAGCCGGCTGAAGTAAAGTATTCTGCCTTTAGGGCGCCTCGCCACGGAACATTGTCAATTATGACATAAGGCTCTACCGCAAAGTAAAAAGGAGCACTCCTCGCACAGCTAATTGCGACCACTGTCGCTATAACCACCGTCGCTGTTTTTTCGCTGCAGTACCGTTCACGAAACTTATGACAACAAATTGCGATAAAACGATCGAACGTGAACCCCACCGTTAACCACACAGAACAGTCCATAGTTACAACCCTGAGTACAAGTGTCAGGGCGCAGAGCGGAGTGATGAGTAAGAAATTGGCATAAATATAGATATAATTGATCTGCTCCACTATACCAACAACGAGAACCACCATTAGATCTGCTGTTGCCATTCCCACCAGGTAACGGGTGATGCATTTGGAGAGTCCGCACTTTCCCCGTGAGAGGATCACAATTGCCGTTAAATTAACTGCAAAGATTTTTAAAAAACAAGAAAAAGTTAGCTCCAGGATCACCAAATCTCGTCCGTTTTATTTTATGTAAATGTTGACAATGCCGTATGACGGTTTGAATGGTTTCCATTCTTCTAACTCGGTGTCGGATCAGGCTGGACTGGAATGGTCCAAAAAGGGACCATTACTGAACACCAGCTAGTGGAATCAAGGGATATGGGGAGAAGGCAGGCACTGGTTATTGATTGGGGACGATCAGCCATGATCACAATGAATGGCGGTGCTGGCTCGAAGGGCCAAATGGCCTCCTCCTGCACCTATTTTCTATGTGTCTATGTTTCTATGGTAGAGTGAGAATCATGTCGGTCCGCGCTCCGCCGCTGCACTCCGCCCGGACCACTATTACGGCGGTCCGCAGTGGCCGTTCCGCCGGCATTATCTCGGCATTTTAGTGCAGGGTTTCTGATGTCCACGGCGTGCTTACCGGTTAGCAACTGACCGCCTCAGTCATCGAGACCTGGCCTGGCATCGGTGCTGAAAATGTTGAAGTGAGCATTGATGGTGGTGAAAACATGATCACAGACAATCTGTTTATTCTGGTATAACACATTTGGCAAGAAGAACCAAAGGTAAAAAAAAAAAAAACACATTCAAAATGAACGTCAAAGGGGAAAACCGAGAGACCTTTCCTAATACAGATGAAATTGAAAACATGTAGGCAAATAAAGGGGATTTCTCATGTCCTGCGTATCGCATATAAACTGGAAAATTCCTCGAAGGAGCGTGGAGCCGGTAACATCTCTTCGTTGACAATTTTGTTTCATGTTTCTCTTTCGAGTGATACCCAGGCCTACAAGAAAATGCGCCAATAATGCAAAGGAAAGTTACGTTAGAGAGAATACTGGCAAATTGACAATATTAACACCGATTTGATTGATGCAATTAACGGAATAACCGATCATCAAAAGAATCAATGTACATATTAAAATAAAAAAGCAGATATCTGAAGTCTGAAAACTCTGAAGACCTAGAGACTCTAAATGCGTCATTGAAACGCGACGTGTGAATGCGACTTCTGTTCTGTGCATGTGGTACAGCAAGAAGACCAAAACTAACGCATTGTAATCAACTCCGTTATCTTACCAGGGATACCAACCGCTGCAAGCACAGGATAGAAAATTCTCGCAATGTGGTAAATTGCTGGATATGCCATTCTCCGTGCGAGACACCGATCAGTTGTACTCAACGACTCTGCTCACTGTGTGTATGGACATTGGTTTAACAAACTCTTATACAAGAAAAGGAATTCCACTGACGCAATTAGTATAGCCAACACATCAGTCACATCAGGCACACCCTACTGAACAAACAGTTACCATGAACTATTTTTACTCACTGCAATGAATTTCACTCATTGCACATTGTGGGATATTGCACATGCGATTAATTTTAATGTTGTTTTTCATATTGTTAAGGAAGAATGTTGCGAATTATTTTGGTTGGAACCAAAAAAGGTTTGAACTGCTTAAATGAAACGATCTTTTGGATCAATATTTTATATAACAGGAAGAATCAACTACAAATACGCATAATTTATAACATTACGCGTAGCACGTTTTCTTCGTCAAATTCTGTAAGGCAATTTAAGTTGGCAAGGGAAGTAATGTGTGTCTTCCTGGAAAGGGGAGAGTTTACGCCACTCTTTTCCCGTTGGAACCAAGTATCACAGGGCATGGTACATCTCAAAATCAATGCTCATTGTTCCATCCACCTCCGATGATAGCAGTGCGCCTAAACCGGCATTAGAGTGTCTGTACTCAGTTAGTAGGAAGCTGAGTTCTTGTACTCAGCTGTAGGAAGAATACCATGTGCCTGAACAGCGTTTAGAAACGACTCACTCGGGTGATACCTGGACTGGTTGACTGGAGTTACGCGGAGGGATTAGAATGCGACGGCTTTTGTTTTTAGGGCCTGACATGAGTAAATAAAACTATGAGCGGCGAACATTAACTGAGCGGTCGCAGTCATTTTGACGGGGGCAGTGGAGTTAAAACCCAGAGGGCGTCGATCTAAGGTGAGAGTGGAAAAAACTAACGAAGATCTGATGCACAACTTTATCACAGATGGCTATATCGGAAAAAAAATGGGAGTGGCGCTGTTAGAGGCGAGCATAACTACGAAGTTTAAAAGATATGAAAACCGTTACATGGACATGGATGACTAAGAGGGATATGGGCCAAATGCAGGTAAATGGGAGTTGCTCGGGGAGGCAACTTTTTCTGGAGAAGAGTCCCGACCCGAAACATCACATGTCCTTCTTCTCCAGGGATGCTGCCGGACCCGCAGAATTACTCCAGCATTTTGTATCCAACGTTATCAGCATGGATAATTTGGGGCGAGAGCCTACTTCCACGCTGTACGACTCGTGATTCTAGATTCACCTGTGAAAAACACAGGAGGTCATGTTCACGAAACCAGTTGGAGTATTAGTCCAACTGAAGATCAACTCTTCTAGGTCCGTTCGCCCAGAAACAACAGGATTTCTCCCACTGGAAATCCTGACCACCCCGTCGGACGTTTGGCGGTGGGTCTTGTGTTTCATTTTCCATGTTCTCCGGAGATGTTACCTGACCTGCTGAATTATTGCAGCACTTTGTGCCCTTGTGTTTCTCCGTACATTAATCTCCTTTTAGACTTATCGAATGTTATCTTAAACTAATTGCTGCATAATTTGTCCTTTAGCTGTACATTGTTAGCAGCTTAGTTGTACCCATGTATGGTCTATTTTTTACTGGATAGCACGCAACAAAAAAGTTATAGCTGTACCTTGGTACACGTGACAATGATAATCTAAACTAAACTAAACGTTTACTTCTGCAATATTTCTTAGGCTAATCCCCCATTTTTGCCAGTTCAGTTTCAATTTGGATGAAGATGCAAATGTCTTGTTAAGCATTCCATTCAAATCTTTATTTGTGTTATTCTTCGCCATAAAACACTGGCAACATTTTTCATTATTTACTTTAAGATGGAGTCCCGGAGTCATAGAGTGATGCAGCGTGGAAACAACCACAGCTTTCCCACACCGGCCAACATGTCCCAGCTACACTAGTCCTACCTGCCCGCGTTTGGTCCATATCTCTCCAAACCTGTCCTATCTATGTACCTATCTAGCAGCTTTTAAATGTTGTGATAGTCTGAGGGGGGTCAACCTCTTCAACTACCTCCTGTGGCAGCTTGTTGCATACTCCCACCACCCTTTATGTGGAAAAGCTACCCTTCAGATTCCTATGAAATCTTTACCCCTTCACCTTAAACCTGTGGTCCTCGATTCACGTACTCCGGGCAAGAGACTGTGCATCTACCCGACCGAATCATCTCATGACTTTATACACCTCTATAAGATTACCCCTCATCCTCCTCCGCTCCAAGGAATAGAGACTAAGTCTACTCAACCTCTCCCTCAGACCTCAGACCCCCTGATCCTGGCAGCACCCTCGTAAATCTTCTTTGTACCCTTTCCATCTTTCCTATTAGATGATGCCCAGAACTGAACACAATACTCTAAATGCGGCCTCACCAACGTCCTATACCACTGCAACATGACCTCGCAACATCTATACTCCGTCGTCTTTACTAACTAAGGTGCCTTTACTTTAACTGGCCTCCTAACTTTTAATTTAAGCGTAGTGACATCCAGCGGCGTAAGACCTCGTAAAATGATAACCTGTTTTTTCCGTATAGTTCTTGTTTTGAGCAACATCCCATACCATGACTCAATGAAGCACAGCTGAAATAATCCATTTGTTCACCAGGTGATAATGCCAATTGTCGCCCAACAATGTTTGGTCAATTGCCAGAAGCGTGAAGCGTTTTGGTCCCTTTCTTCCAAACAACGTTCTCTATTTGTCCAGTTCATCTCGCACCTCGGACCATTCCCTTCCTACCTTTGAATGTTATTCCACATTTGTTTCAGCGGCATTCAGTGACATTTTCTTTGTGCTACATCAACGCAAAGGACAAAGGACAAAGGACTAAGGACTAAGGACAAACGGCAAAGGACATTTATTGTCACATACACCAATTGGTGCAGTGAAATTTGAGTTGCCATTGCAGCACACCAATAAAATAAACATAACATTATAGAATTTAACATTAAACATTAATAAACATCCCCCCACAGCGGGATCAACGTTTCCCACTGTGAGGGAAGGCAGCAAAGTTCAGTCCATTTCCTCTATGTTCATCCGTGGTCTAGGCCTATTTGAGGCCTCCGCAAACGCCGCTACGGCAGCCCGATGTTTCAGGCCCTCTCGCCGGAATAATGGAACTCCGGCGTCGGAAGACACACTCTCAGCGGCTTGGAGTTTCGAAACGGCCGCTTGCTACCGGAGACCGCGGTCCCGAAGTCCACAGGAGCTCCAACACTGGCGATCTAGGCGAAAGATCCCAGGCTCTTTAAACCGTGTTTAAAGTCAGCGCCGCCGCGGCTGGACGCTCCGCAGACCACAGCTCCACGATGTTGAAGTCGGCAGTCCCAGCACTCCGGAGCTCCAACACGGCGACCCAGGTAAGACATCGCCCGCTTCGCGATGGTACCTCAGTGCAGCACCGCCGCTGAAGCTCGAAGCTGTGGCGCGCCATCCAGGTGGTAGGCTGCGAGTAGGGGGCGAAGATGCGGTTCGGAGAAAGGACGCATCCTCGCCCAGGTAGGGACTGGAGAAAACGGTGTGCCCCTCCCCCCCCCCCCCCCCACACACACACACACACACACATAAAAAGTCTAAAAGGCCTCCAGAACAAAACTTGTTAACAAACTTTTTTTTTAAATTAAGGGTGAAGAACGAACGGCTGCTGGCGAGCCTGCCACACTCTATGGCGCCACCACTCTATAGCGACACCAACTATGCATGAACTGTCGACATATTAGACGAGGGCTACCGTTGATACGACGTTTTTGCCAGTCACTCTTTGAGTACTATCGGTAGGTACAGTCAACATCGTTCTTCATTGTATCTGGATATCCCTTCGACTCATCCTATCGCTTATTTCCAGAAAGGCTGGACTCATGCCGTTTATTCTGTACGCTGAACACACTATTTCCTGCTCCGCCATTCTTAATGTCAACAGTGCTTTCATCCGCACTGCGGGGTGGAAGGATGAGGAAGGGGCAGATGCGAATAAATAACTTCATTTCCGTCTCCCACTCGCCTTGGTTTTATTTCATAGTTACATGTTTTCCGTACGTTGTATCAAATAACATTATTCATTGCCATCCCTGTTTTCTGCAGATACTGTTGTAGTTATGTAGCTTTGTTAAGACCTTGCCGGTAGAGTTGCTCCTGCGTTACTATTCCGCCGTGAGTTGCAGGACAGAACCCCAATAACAATGAAAGGCATGATAACGCAGAATCCCGGGATGACGGTAATATCTATTTGTGTTCATTTACGATCTCGTAATGTTCTGTTGTTTAAAAACGTACGTCTGTGTCCACATCAAATTCTGTTTTGCAATGAGGAAATAAAGAATGTTACGACTGAATTAATGGTTCGTAAACATTATTTAGTGACGCTGGGGATGCAGTTGTGCCCCTGTATCTACATAACTACGGTTTTCCATTCCCCTTCGTGTTGCTGTGTCTCTCTTCTGCTGACAGCACGATCTAGATCAGTTACAACAAGAACCTGATCAGTTGGGCAAGTGGGCAGAGGAATGTTTTAACAAAGTTTAAGGCAGATGGCCTAGTATTTTGGGAAGTCAATGCAGGGCATAACATTCACCGCGAATAGCAGGGCCCATGCTTTTACTCAGAGTATGGTAGGGGAACCAGGAGAACCAGGGGAAAGATTTAATAGGAAAGTGACGGGCAACGTTTTCACACAGAGGATAATGGGTGTCTCGAACGATCTGTTAGAAGAGGTAGTTAAGACGGGTACTATCACAACATTTAGAAGGCATCTCGACAGGAACATGGATCTGAAAAGTTTAGAGAGATATCGGCCTAACGCGGGCAAGTGGCACTCGTGTAAATACGGCAAGAACAAGTATATCTTGGTCGACATTGGCAAGTTGAGTAGAAGGGCCCTTTTTCATGCTATATAACTCTATGACCTACGTCTGGTAAATACCCCCAATGCCCTGCTCCATTACAGTTGTGAAGCGCAGCCTCTGCACAATCGATTTGTTCTGCCCTCTACTGAAGGTTCTCATGAAATACATTCTGGAAAAGGGAAAGGGATTAATTAACGTAAACAAGGGAGTTAAAGAAGAATAAATCTGAAACACAGGTGGAGCGTTGTTGTTCGCAGGGAGAAACCGGGCCTCTTTTCAGGATTTCTTTTCACAGGGATGGGAAGGATGCCGGTTACCCCAGACAAATGGCAAGGGCGGTGGGAGGGGCGAGAACGCGGGTTGTGTATGTCTTGCACTTCTCGATGACTCAGTGGCTCTGCAGTCGCAGCCCCATGTGGGGTTTGGGTTCGACGTACCTGCTCAGATGCGTGAAGGTTTCAAGGACAGGCGAGTGAGGATAACTCTTATCTTCACTCTTTATCGTTCAGGAGTGGGGCGAGAATAACCACAGTATTGACAAAGGAGAGTTTGAGAGCCAGACGACACGAAATGGGCAATCGGTTCTGTCCGAAAATCAAACACATAGAAATATAGATAGACACAAAATGCTGGAGCAACAGCGGGACAGGCAGCCTAGAATGGTCTCGACCCGAAACGTTACCCATTCCTTCTCTCCAGAGATGCTGCCTGTCCCGCTGAGCTACTCCAGCATTTTATTTCTATCTTCGATTTAAACCAGTATCTGCAGTTCTTTCCCACAAATAGAAATAAACATATTTTCGGTACTCCTCTATCACAACTTATATCCTCATGTGAACCACCTATATCCTTGCTAAATGAAAGCGTGTGTACCAGCATACCCTTGGCATTGAAAAGGAAACTGGATGATTCACAGGAAACCCTCGGAGTCGCGATCAATCCAACCTTCCACATTTGACCCGTTGCCATTTGGACCACGGCTCTTCAGGTCAAGTCTCAACAGTTTTCCAGTCACGGCGGTCCGACTGCCCATAGAGTGACTTTGATTACCCATCTCACCGCTAATCTTTCCACTAAGTAAAGGTCACTCCGGGACATTGAGATCACATTCTGGCCACAGTGGAATGCGAAGTGTTCTGCTCCGTTATAATGTCCATCGGAACATTAAGCGAGTGTTAGACAATAGACAATAGACAATAGATAATAGGTGCAGGAGTAGGCCATTCGGCCCTTCGAGCCAGCACCGCCATTCAATGTGATCATGGCTGATCAGTACCCAATCAGTACCCCGATCCTGCCTTCTCCCCATGTGTTCCAGAATGTAGAATGAAATCCAAATTCACCTTTGCATCATTGGCTTTCATCTTGAATGAAACTTAAACAGGAACGAACAAAGAACAAGTGAGAGATACTGTAGAAATTCAGCACTCGTACATTGAAGAAATTAGGTAGAGAGGTGGATCGTTTGACCAGGAATGTTAACACAAATTCTGAAAGGCAGATTGAAGCAAATATTGCCGGAAACACTCAGCACTCTGGCATTAAGGAAAATACATAGAGGCACTCCAATGATCTGCAACCGACCGAAAAGCCATCATTTCAAGGAGCATCATTGCATGAGGAACTCCAAGTGGAAGCGTCCTCATTTACTGTATGTTACCATGAATGTGATGAACTTCGCAAAATGCAACTAAGCTAAACAGCCGAGAATTCGCACTCAGCGTTATCAAGCATCTCACCACCTCACTGTTCCTCTGGAATTTCGCAGGACGGAATTATTTTGCTTTATAAAGAGACGCATTGAGAAGGAGAACGACCATGCCAAGGTGAACACTGATCTGGACAAAACTGGAGGATTATGTCCACATTTCTTTTAAACCGCAGCTTTGTTTAATTCAGAGATACAGTGCGGAAACATGCCATTCGGCCCACCGTGTCCGCTCCGACCCGCGATCCCCGTACACTAGCACTATCCTACACATACGCGGGACAATTTGTATTTTTTACCGAAGCCAGTGAATCTACAAACGTATACGTCTTTGGACTGGGGGGGGGGGGGGGGGTGCACCCGGGAAAAACCAGAGTCACTGGGAGATCGTAGCAACAACGTTCAGACAGCTTTTGTACTCTGGATCGAACACCTTCACCCCCCCCCCTCCCATTCCCACACTGACCGTTCCGTCCTGGGACTCTTCCACTGTCAGAGTGAGGCACAACGCAAGTTGGAGGAACAGCACCTCATATTTCGCTTGGCCGGCTTACAACCTAGGGAATGAATATTGACTTATCTAACTTCAAGTAACCCTTGCTTTCCCTCTCCGTCCTAGTTATCCGTCTAGTTTGACAGTGCTCCTGATTAAATTGTACTTTGTTATGCCTTGTTGTCACCTTCCCCTAGCTAACAATGATCTATTCTACATTTTCCTTTAGTGGTCCCCTTTGATCTATCTCACCTTACCCTTCCATATCTTGGTCTCCCTCTCTCTTGACTGTCAGTGTGAAGAAGGTTCTCAACCCGAAACGTCACCAATTCCTTCTATCCAGAGATCCTGCCTGTCCCACTGAGTTACTACAACATGTTTTGTATATTTTCCACTGATCACTTTGCAGTCTTTACCCGCCTCCACCTCTTTTCCAGCTTTCTCTTTGTCCACCAATTAGTCTGAAGAAGGGACGAGACCTGAAACGTCTGCTATCCGTGGCTTCCGGAAATTCTGTCTGACACCGGAATTACACCAGCACTTTGTGTTTTACTCAAGACTCAAGCATGTGTAGTTCGTTGTATCCACATTGTTCATCTTTTTCTAAAGTTTGGTATAACTTGAGCAGTTGTGCTTACTCGGTGAGCACCGCCCACTGAAAAAAGAGACAAAAAACGCATGATATTTCCTCTGGATTCGGGAACCAGAGAAGTGAGCATCTCTGGATAGAAGGAATGGGTGACATTGCAAAATAAGTTACAAAAAGGAAACGCGGCGGGCTGATGAAATTGTCCCAAAACTAATCTATTCATTTACTAAATAGTTGTTTCTCGCTCGGTTGCACAACTTCATCCGTCCACTTGATGTCCCCATCCTACAACAGATCAAAATTGCACAGTGTCCGGTAATTATTCAGCGGGGATCGAGCGGATGCCAGCATTGTTTCGTGTGCTAAAATTAAACATTCCAAATCCTCGCAGCAAACGATTATACAAAATAAGCCTTTGTTTTTCGTTCAAACAAAATGCTCTTGGGTTCCGAAAGGATATCCAATACTGGCTAATCCTGGAAGCACAATAAAAAGCCGACTCCCTACACAAACCATGAGATACCCCAGTCGCACAATGGGCGCGCTATTTATAGACGCATTGAATCATACAGCACAAAAACATGCCCTTCGGATTCAGCTCCTGCATGCCGAGAAATATGTCTAACTAAACTCGCTCCATATGCCTGCGTTTGGCCCACCCCCCTTTAAATACTTTCTCTCCATGTACCTGTCCAGAGGTGTTTTAAACATTGTATTGGACCGGCTACGACAGCTTTCACTAACAGCTCGTTCCATATTTGGGACAATTTTATCATGGCCCTCGCGGTTTTTTTTGTAACCGAAGTATCAGATGCGTACTTCTCTGGTTCCCGATCCAGAAGAAACATCATGCTATTTTTTTAGTTCTCTTTTTTACAGTGGGCGATGCTCAGTGGCTAAGCACAACTGCTCAAGTTATACCAAACTTAAAAATAAAGATAAAGATAAAGATGAATAAAAATGAAGATGAAAATCA
The DNA here is from genome assembly GCA_038087875.1 of Malacoraja senta. Classification (NCBI taxonomy): domain Eukaryota; kingdom Metazoa; phylum Chordata; class Chondrichthyes; order Rajiformes; family Rajidae; genus Malacoraja; species Malacoraja senta. The sequence continues at coordinate 6,603,349 of CM075997.1, read as the reverse complement.
GTTCCTCGTTAGTATAGTGGATAGTATCCCCGCCTGTCACGCGGGAGACCGGGGTTCAATTCCCCGACGGGGAGTTTACTTTTGGACGGCACGGTGGCGCGGAGATTTGACTACGGATGCGGTCTGTCCGGCGTTTGTACGTTCTCCTCGTTTCCTGCGTGAGTTTTCTCCGAGATCTTCGCTTTCCTCCCGCACTCCAACGACGTACAATAGGCTTGGTAAATGTAAACATAATCCCTAGTGTGTAGGATAGTGTTACACTGGTCGGCACGGAATCTAAACTAAACTAAACTTCCGCGATGTATCTCTAAACGAAACTAGACGAAACATACAATGCATTCAGAAAGTGTTCAGACACCTTCACGTTTTCCACATTTTGTTACGTTACAACCTTATTCTAAAATGGATTAAATTCATTTTTTAAATCATCAATCTATACACAATACCCCATAATAAAAAAGCGAAAACAGGTGTAAAGAAATTTTTGCAAAGTAATTAAAAATAAATAACTGAAATATCACATTTACATAAGTATTCAGACCCTTTACTCAGTACTTTATTGAGGCACCTTTGGCAGCGTACAGGGTATGGCGTTATAAGCTGGGCACACCTGTATTTGGGTACTTTCTCCCATTCTTCTCTGCAGATCTTCTCAAGCTCTGCCAGGTTGGATGGTGAGCGTCGATGCACAGCTATTTTCAGGTTTCCTCCAGAGATATTCGATCGGGTTCAAGTCCGGGCGCTGGTTGGGCCACTCAAAGACATTCACAGACTTGTCACGATGCCACTACTGCGTAGTCTTGGCGTGTGCTTAGGGTCGTTGTCTTGTTGGAAGGTGAACCTTTGCCTCAGTCTGAGGTCCTGAACGCTCTGGAGCAGGTTTGCATCAAGGATCTCTCTGTACTTTGCTCCTTTCATCATCCCTCGACTAGTCTTCCAGTTCCTGCTGCTGAAAAACATCCCCACGGCATGATGCTGCCACCACCATGCTTCACCGTAGGTATGGTATTGGCCAGGTGATGAGCGGTGCCTGGTTTCCTCCAGACCTGACACTTAGCATTCAGGCCAAAGTGTTCAATCTTGGTTTCATCAGACCAGAGATTCTTGTTTAGGTAACTTTTGGCAAACTCCAAGCGGACTGTCATGTGCGTTTTACTGAGGAATGGCTTCCGTCTGGCCAATCTACCATAAAGGCCAGATTGGTGGAGTGCTGCAGTATAATTGTCCTTCTGGAAGTTTCTCCCATCTCCATAGAGGAACTCTGGAGCTCTGTCAGAGTGACCATCGGGTTCTTGCTCACCTCCTTGACAAAGGCTCTTCTCCCCCAATTGCTCAGTTTGGTCGGGTGGCCAGCTCTACGAAGAGTCCTGGTGGTTTCAAAGTTTTTGCAGTTAAGAATGCTCTTCGGGACCTGCAATGCTGCAGAAATTGTTTTATACCCTTCCCCAGATCTGTGTCTCGACAACCCGGTCTCGGAGGTCTACGGACAATTCCTTTGTCTTCGTGGCTTGGTTTTTGCTCTGACATGCACTGTCCACTGCGGGACGTTATGTAGAAAGGTGTGTGTGCCTTTCCAAATCATGTACAATCAATTTAATTTACCACTGGTGGACTTCAATCAAGTTGTAGAAACATCTCAAGGATAATCATTGGAAACAGGATGCACCGAAGCTCAATTTTGAGTGTCATAGCAAAGGGTCTGAATACTTATGCAAATCTGATATTTCAGTTATTTCTTTTTAATTATTTTGAAAAAAAATTCTAAACACCTGTTCTCCCTTTTTTAATATGAGGTATTGTCTGTAGATTGATGAGAAAAAAAAGAATGTCATCAATTTTAGAATAAGGCTGTAACGTAAGAAAATGTGGAAAAAGTGAAGGGGTCTGAATACCTTCTGAATGCACTGTATGCCGGCTGCCATCTGCATCAAAAGTTGTCCCTTGGCTTATCTTAAATCGCTCTGCGCTCACCTTAAATCTGCGTCCTCCAGTTTTATGCAGCCCAGCCCTGGAAAAAGACAGCGACCGACCATCTTTCCCATACCTTTCACGATTTTATATACCTCACAATGCTACACGTGCCTCACGGCAGAGGTGCTGGCCTCTATTTATAACTCGCATCCCTCTGACAACCTTATGAATCTTCTCTGCAACTTTTCCACCTTAGCGACAGCCGTCCAATAGATTTCAGGTCAGAATTGCACACGATATTCCGTGTGGTTCACAAACGATTTGTGCGGTTTATCAGACCACGTGGAATATTTGTTCATAATGTGCCGTCCCTTCAACTTGCCAAGGGAATTCATTTCTACTTTTCTGTCTGTGGACTATATATCATTGCGAACCACCGCAGTGGGGGAATTATTCTGAGGTATCTACTTTATTGAAGCAGAAAACTCCCTTACCCTCCCTGCTCATCATCGCTGATGACTTCAATCAACCCAACTTCAAGATTTACTTCCCATCTAAGATTAGCGGAATGTTAATGCTCCCCCCTCCATCTCACTCAAAGATTACAGATGCACCTCTTCATCATAAAATGTCACTGAACGCCTCTAAGACAGCTCGTCCGTTCTGAGATTCCACTGAGAATACCTCTGGCATGTGGATGCCAGTCGATTCTGCGCCTACAACCAAACTCCCTCCCTACTGTGGATATTGAATCGGAATGCCCTGCATTATGTCAAATTCAGACACGATGGGCCAAAGGGCATGTTTCTTTTTCGCTGGCGGAGGGCTGCGGTGCGTTTAAAACAAGAGCCGTTCCCTCAGATATCAATTTGAGACAAATTTCTTTATTGTAATTATTGCTTTAATCATCGAACGCCGCGGACAGGGGGGGGGGGTGCGAGGGTCGTGAGCCGTTCCTCTCCGAATCGGAGAAGGCAGACAGGCGCCCCTCCACCCCAACCCTCCCGGGAAGGGGGAGCTAGAGGGGGGAGTGGGGATGTACTGCAACTCTCCGCAGTACATCCCCACCCTCGCCCGCGGATCAGAAAGCGCGCCGCTAATTATATCAAATCAAATAATCCCCAGCGTAAAATACTCCCAATATCGTACTTTGCTCCCATTGTTAAGCACCAAAATGATTTCAGTTCATAAATTACACATAACACAAAGACATAGGATGGGGAAGTGCGGGCGATTTCTGACCCGAGGTCCCGTCTGCAGAGACAGGGGTAAATGGGAGGGACCTCGAGCTAGAAACTGAGGTTTAGTGCGTGGACCCCAACCCGAATATTCGTGGTTCGGGGATGGAGGTGAGTGGTTAGTGGTGTGGAGGGGACAGGGGCGGCTGGGAGATGGCGGGGTCTCACACCCACCCCCTGCTCCAAACCAAGTCTTCCCCCGGGCGCTGTGCAAACTGCGCACTGACGTACCATAGGATTTCCCCTCTCCCCAGGGAATCTCCGTGCGTTTCCCGCTTTGTGGACAGGAGAGATGAGAGAGAGGAGGAAATAGAGGGGAGGGCGCGGAAAAGAGCGGGTGAAGAAAGGTCTGAATCGGCGAGGGGTGGCGAGAAAGGGAGACGGGGGAAGGGCCGGGGCAGTCGGGAGGTGCCAGGGAAGAGCAGGCGGGGTGGGAGACATTGAGGGAGGTCAAAGAAGGTTGCCCGCGCTGCTCTCAGGGTCCGCTGGCTGGGGGCGAGGGGGGAAAGCCGGTGACGAGCCGGGCCAGGCCGGGGTGGATCTGCCCCTGCACAGTACCGTACTCCACCCTCTCCCCGTCCACGGTGAGGATGCCCGGCCGGCCGCCCAGGGGCTCGATTCGGAAGGCGGTGGCGGGGACATAGGTCAAGTGAGGGCAGCGCAGGTCGAAGTGCGCTCCCTTCTCCATGGCCAGGAAGAGGCGGAGCAGGGAGGCGCGGGGAGATGCCCGCCATCACGTAGCAGAGGTGGATGGCGCCCTGGGCGAACTGTGCAGACGGGACGGTCAGGAGTTCGGCCCCCAGGTGGCTCTGGTAGATAGCCAGCACCAGGACGAAGTCGCCCTCCACCGTCACCCAGTCCTGGGGCAGCGGCGCGCCCGGCGGGGGCAGGAGGTCATCCCGGGGCAGCGGGTGGCCGAGGGGGGGCGCTGGGAGCGAACGCCGCCTCCGGGTCCCTGGGATCCGGAAATGTCCCCCTCACTAAGCCGACCAGAACTCCGAGACGCTGGAATACCCATTTCACAGCTGATTAGACCAGGGTCATTACTGACACGGTTGTTCCCTTCAGGGCTGTCGGAACCAGGGGCCTTACGCGCCAGGTTATTAGTGCTCCCTTGAACTTGACCCTTCCTCGCCGGGTCTCCTTCACAACTGATTAGCCCGGGGTCCTGGCGCCCAGCGATCTTCCCTTCAGAGCCCATTAGACCAGGGCTATTAGGGTGCCCGTGATCCCCTCCACAACTCTCCAGACCGGGGGTCTCACTTGTGGGATTCTTAATGTTCTCTGGATCGTGACCCTCCCTCGCCGAGTCTCGTTCAGAGACGATTAGACGAGGCTGCTCTTGAGCGGGGGATTGTTCAGAGTTTACAGGACCAGGGTCATTATGCGCACAGATATTAACGTTCCCTAGATCGTGACTCTCACCCACCGATGGCCCTTCAGAACCCAGGCGAGGGTCTTTAGAGGCGGAGATGTTGGAGTTTTCTGAACTGTGACCCTCAGGTGTTGAGTCCCCTTTATAGCTCACCACACCAGGGTCCTTGGGCGTATGGTTCTCCCGTTCAGAGTTAAGCAGAACGGCTCTCGCCTCCCCTCCCTCCGTACCCACCTCATCATCCTCCTCCTCCTCCTCCTCCTCCTCTGCAAAGGAAGCCCCCTCGAAGGAGAAGCCCTCGTAAGCCGAGAAGGGGGGCGGGGAGTGGTCGTGGCCCCTGCCCCATGGCCCCGAGTCGGAGAGGGTCCGGCCGAGCGGCGGGCGGGAGGGCGGGGGTCCCGGGGAGAGGGTGCCGCTGCGGCGGAGGCGTGGGACGGCCGGGAGGTAGGAGAGGCGTCCGGGGTAGCGGCGAAGTGTGGCCAGGCGCCCGAGAGTCCCCAGCGTGAAGCGGGCGGGCCCGGCCAGGCGAAACCGCTCGCTCTCCACGTCCACGTCCGCCACGAAGCCCCAGGCCACGGACAGGAAGGAGAAGAGGCGGCGGCCCGTCGCCGTGGTGACCGAGACCAGGTCGAGCGGTGTGGCCAGACCCCGGCCCGACCCTCGGCACAGCAAGAGCACGCAGTTCACCAGGAGCTCCACCCCCGTGGACATCCGGAACCTGGGAGAGGGGGAGGAGGTGGACAATGAGTTAGTGCAGAGATCCTTCCCTCACCCGCCCGCCCCAATCACTCACTGCCCCTACTCCCACTCCATTCCCTCTACTGCCCCCTCCCCGACCCTTCATCTCTGCCCCCAGGCCCCACACTCGCCCCTCCGCCAGACGTCTCACTCTCACCTCAAGTTACCAGAGGCTTCACTCCCTCGTGCAACACAGGCCCCTCACCCCTCCCTCCCTCCACCAAGGCCACTCACTCCCTCCCCTCAAAGATCCCATTCTCCTTCCCCTCCCTGGCCATTGGCTCCTGCCCCCCCCTGGCTCCCTCACTGATCCAGAGTTTGCCAACACTCACCCTGCATTGTGATTAACAGCAGCAGCCAGGGCGTTCCCCGATCCAGCCGGGATGATTCCCAGCGGCATCTTCATAGCTGCTTTCCAGTCCGCTCGGGACATCAACCCATTGATCACCTGCCAAAGGCAAGGAGACAGCGTGACGGGAGCATGGAGAGAATGCTTCACTCGATGACCGGTCTCGGGGAGTGTGTGACAGGACGGTGCTGAAGGAGCTTGACATTATTTCTGGCCAGAGGATGTGTGAAGGAACAATGCAGAGAGAGCTTCGCTCTATGTTTGACCTCTGGAGTGCGTGATGGAATGGTACAGTGAGAGCTTCACCCTATTTCTGGCCTAGGGAGTATGACAGGACGGTGCAGAGGGCGTTTCGTTCCTTGTCTGACCCATGTCTGACCCATGCAGTGTGATGGGACGGAGCATTGTTTCTGACCCCGGGAATATGTGAAGGAACAGTGCGGAGAGAGCTCTGCTCTATGATTGACCCCAGGGCATGTGAAGGGACGGTGAGATGTGAGCCTTACCTCATGTAGCAGTCCGTCACCAGATACAACCACAATGCCATCCCACTCAGACAGATTGATCTCTTGAACCAGTTGCCAGGCGTGATTCTGACGATCTGTTGAGAGAGTGTGAGAGTGTTTAATCCATCTGACCCGCTGCTAGCCCCTCCCTGCCCGCTCTCCAAGGCTCACGACTGACTGCCTTGTCACTTTGATGCCTCTCTACCGGACTTTGCCTTTACAGCGAACACCCCACAACATTCCAGCGACTTCGGATACATTATCACACCCGCATCCTCTTCCCAGGGCAGGGAATTCCCAAGCTCCCACACCCCCTGTCACAACTCTGTCTCTTTCCTTCTCCCTCTCCACGTCCCTTCCCCTACTTTCAGAACCTCCCAAATTGAAATTATCTTGTGTCTGAGGTGACAAAAGGGAGATGGATGAGAGCCCCGGGTTTCTGGGGGTAAATATCACCCACAATTTGTTCTAAGAAAGCACACTGATGCTTCTACTTCATCAGATGACCAAGGACGTTCAGCATATCTCCAACAACTCTTCCCAATTACTACAGATGCATCGCAGAAAGCATCTGATCAGGATGCATCATAGCTTGGTTTGGCAACTGCTCTGCCTAAAACCACAAGAAATCTCAGAGTGTTGTGGACGTAGCACAGTCCATCACACAGACCGGCCACCCACCATCTGCACTTCACACTGCCTTATAAAGCAGACAACATAATCAAGGGCCACGAAAATGATACAAAGGCTTAAAGCACATATCACCAGATCCAGGATAGACACAAAAAGCTGGAGTAACTCAGCGGGTCAGGCAGCATCTCTGGAGAGAAGGAATGGGTGACATTTCGGGTCGAGACCCTTCTTCAGACTGAAAGTCATGGGAAATGAAAACGAGAGATATAGACGATGATAGAGAGATATAGAACAATCAATGAAACAAATGCAAAAAAGTAATGATGATAAACGTAACAGGCCTTTGTAGGCTGTTACTTTCAAAGATCACTCAGGAAAGTCAACTTGCCACAACAGCTGCTAGTGTCATGCTACCGTTGCTCCATAAGGAGTGTCCTGACACATGGCATCCTGGTATGGTATGGTATGGCAACAGTTCTGTGGCTGACAGGAAGGCTCTGCAGAGAGTCATTAATACAGCCCAGAAGATCACCAACACACACCTTCCTGTCCTGGAAGAGATCTATTGGTCTCGTTGCCTGCGGAAGGCATCACGCATACTAAAGGACCTATCTCATCCCGCACATCATTTGTTTGCCATTTTGCCCTCAGGAAAGCGTTACAGGTCCATCACATCACACACCACAAGATAACAAACAGTTTCTACCCCAAGGCCATCACCACTATGAACTCTGCACTGAGCACACAGCCCCCATAGCCAATATTTTGTACTGCCACAACACTATACTTTATTTTGTATCTGTTACGTTGGAGCTCCGCTCGGGCAGTGCGCCTGAAATGTTGTTATATGTATTTACAATGACAATAAAGTGTATTATTATTATGTTGTTGTAGGGTGAAAACAAGAAGCTGGTGAAACACGAGTGAGAGGGAGAGAGGGGGAGAGGTGGGGAGGGGAGGGAGAGAGAGGGGGAGAGGTAGAGAGAGAGAGAGAGAGAGAGAGAGAGGGAGGGGGAGGGGTAGAGAGAGAGAGGGGGAGGGGAGAGAGAGGGGAGGGGGAGAGAGAGGGAGAGAGAGGGGGAGGGAGGGGAGAGAGGGGGAGAGGGAGGGGAGAGGGAGGGGAGTAGGGTGAGGGAGGGAGAGAGAGGGGTAGGGGAGAGAGAGGGGAGGAAGGGAGAGAGGGGGAGAGAGAGGGGAGGGGGAGAGGGGGAGGGGGAGGGGGGGCAAGAGGGAGGGGAGAGAGGGGGGCAAGAGGGAGGGGAGAGAGAGGGAGAGGGGCAGGCGGGGAGAGGGGTGGAGAGGGGAGAGAGGAGAGAGATGAGGGGGGAGAGAGGGGGAGGGGGAGAGAGGGGGAGGGGGGAGAGAGGGGAGAGGGAGGGGGTGAGGGGGAGGGAGGGAGAGAGAGAGAGGGGAGGGGGAGAGAGGGAGAGGGGAGGAGGGGGAGAGAGGGGGAGAGGGGGAGAGGAGAGAGAGGGGGAGAGGAGAGAGAGGGGAGGGAGAGAGAGGGGGAGGGGGAGAGAGAGGGGGAGGGGGAGAGATGGGGAGGGGAGAGAGAGGGGGAGGGGAGAGAGAGGGGGAGGGAGAGAGAGGGGGAGGGAGAGAGAGGGGGAGGGAGAGAGAGGGAAGAGGGGAGAGGGGGAGAGGGGGAGAGGGGAGAGGGGGGGGAGGGGGGAGGGGGGAGGGGGGGAGGGAGAGAGATGCCCAAGCGACATATGGGCTGTAAGATGCCCAAGCGACATATGAGATGCTGTTCCTCCAACTTCTTCCCCACTATTATCAGACTACCGAACCGTCTTCCCAAGTTCACAAGTTATAGGAATAAAATTAAGCCATTCAACCCATTGAGTCTACTCGGCCATTCAATCATGGCTGATCTCTGCTTCCTAATGCCATTTTCCTGCCTTCTCCCCATAACCCTTGACACCCGTTCTAATCAAGAATTCGTCTATCTCTGCCTTAAAAAATATCCACTGACTTGGCCACCACAGCCCTCTGTGGCAATGTCTTCCACAGATTAACTACCCTCTCACTAAAGAAGTTCCCCCTAACTTCCTTTCTAAAAGAGCGCCCTTTAATAAGAGCACCTTTAATAAGATAGGGTGTAGTCCTGATATGACATTCTACCTAACTGTGAAACTTGTGCTTTTTAATAGTCTGCACTCTTTAAATGCAATGCTGTAATGCTAGAACACTATTTTCTGCAACTCTATTGTTCTCATAAACAGAGCAATCTGACTGGATAGCAAGCAAGTAAAGCTTTTCATTGTATCTCAATATATTTGAGACTAATAAACAAATACCAATACTCCATCCTTGGCCCTGGCCCTGGCCCAGGGAACCTACCCCGCAACATCGTAACCATATAACCATTACAGCACGGAAACAGGCCATCTCGGCCCTTCAAGTCCGTGCCGAACACTTTATTTTTTTTATTAAAAAAAAAAAAAAATACTTCTCCCTAGTCCCATCTACCTGCACTCAGACCATAACCCTCCATTCCTTTCCCGTCCATATACCCATCCAATCTATTTTTAAAGGATAAAATCGAACCAGCCTCCACCACTTCCACTGGAAGCTCATTCCACACAGCTACCACTCTCTGAGTAAAGAAGTTCCCCCTAATGTTACCCCTAAACTTCTGTCCCTTAATTCTCAAGTCATGTCCCCTTGTTTGAATCTTCCCTACTCTCAATGGAAAAAGCTTATCCACGTCAACTCTGTCTAACCCGCTCATAATTTTAAAGACCTCTATCAAGTCCCCTCTTAACCTTCTGCGCTCCAAAGAATAAAGACCTAACTTGTTCAACTTTTCTCTGTAACTTAGTTGCTGAAACCCAGGCAACATTCTAGTAAATCTCCTCTGTACGCTCTCTATTTTGTTGACATCCTTCCTATAATTAGGCGACCAAAATTGTACTCCATACTCCAGAATTGGCCTCACCAATGCCTTGTACAATTTTAACATTACATCCCAACTTCTATATTCAATGCTCTGATTTATAAAGGCCAGCACCCCAAAAGCTTTCTTTACCACCCTATCTACATGAGATTCCACTTTCAGGGAACTATGCACAGTTATTCCTAGATCCCTCTGTTCAACTGCATTCCTCAATTCTCTACCATTTACCATGTATGTCCTATTTTGATTTGTCCTGCCGAGATGTAGTACCTCACATTTATCAGCATTAAACTCCATCTGCCATCTTTGAGCCCACTCTTCCAAATGTCCTAAATCTCTCTGTAGACTTTGGAAAATCTACTTCATTATCCACCACACCACCTGTCTTAGTATCATCTGCAGACTTACTAATCCAATTTTCCACACCATCATCCAGATCATTGATGTACATGACAAACAACAGTGGACCCAACACAGATCCCTGAGGCACCCCACTAGTCACCGGCCTCCAACCTGACAAACAGCCATCCACCATTACTCTCTGGCATCTCCCATTCAGCCACTGTTGAATCCATCTTGCTACTCCACCATTAATACCCAACAATTGAATCTTCTTAACCAACCTTCCATGAGGAACCTTGTCAAAGGCCTTACTGAAGTCCATATAGACAGGATCCACTGCTTTACCCTCATCAATTTCCCTAGTAACCTCTTCGAAAAATTCTAGAAGATTAGTCAAACATGACCTTCCAGGTACAAATCCATGTTGACTGTTCCTAATCAGACCCTGCTTATCCAGATGCTTATATATATTATCTTTAAGTATCCTTTCCATTAATTTGCCCACCACTGACGTCAAACTAACAGGTCTATAATTGCTAGGTTTACTCTTAGAACCCTTTTTAAACAACGGAACAACATGCGCAGTACGCCAATCCTCCGGCACTATTCCCGTTTCTAATGACATTTGAAATATTCTGTCATAGCCCCTGCTATTTCTACACTAACTTCCCTCAATGTCCTCGGGAATATCCTGTCAGGACCTGGAGACTTATCCGTTTTCATATTTTTCAAAAGTGTCCGCACCTCCTCTTCTTTGAATCTCATAGTTTCCATTGCTACTCTGCTTGTTTCCCTTACCTCACATAATTCCATATCCTTCTCCTTGGTGAATACCGAAGAAAAGAAATTGTTCAGTATCTCCCCCATCTCTTTTGGCTCTGCAGATAGCTGTCCACTCTGACTCTCTAATGGACCAATTTTATTCCTTGTTATCCTTTTGCTATTAATATAGCTGTAGAAACCCTTTGGATTTACTTTCACCTTACTTGCCAAAGCAACCTCATATCTTTTTAGCTTTTCTAATTTCTTTCTTAATATTCTTTTTACATTCTTTATACTCCTCAAGCACCTCATTTACTCCATGCTGCCTATAATTATTGTAGATCTCTCTCTTTTTCCGAACCAAGTGTCCGATTTCCCTTGAAAACCATGGCTCTTTCCAATTTTTACTATTTCCTTTCAACCGAACAGGTACATAAAGATTCTGTACTCTTAAAATTTCACCTTTAAATGTCCTCCATTTCTCTTCTACATCCTTCCCATAAAACAACATGTCCCAATTCACTCCTTTTAAATCCTTTCGCATCTCCTCAAAGTTAGCCTTTCTCCAATCAAAAATCTCAACCCTAGGTCCAGTTCTGACCCTCTCCATAATTATATTGAAATTAATGGTATTGTGATCACTGGACCCGAAGTGCTCCCCAACGCTTACCTCCGCCACCTGCCCGGTCTAATTTCCTAACAGGAGGTCCAGCACTGCCCCTTCTCTAGTAGGCACCTCTATGTATTGCTGCAAAAAACTATCCTGCACACATTTTACAAACTCCAAACCATCCAGCCCTTTTACAGAATGTGTTTCCCAGTCTAATTGTGGAAAATTGAAATCTCCCACAATCACTACCTTGTGGTTACTACTAATATCTGCTATCTCCTTACATATTTGCTCTTCCAATTCTCGCTCCCCATTTGGCGGTCTATAATACACCCCTATAAGTGTTGCTACACCTTTCCCATTTCTCAGCTCCACCCAAATAGCCTCCCTAGACGAGCCCTCTAATCTATCCTGCCAAAGCACTGCTGTAATATCTTCCTTGACAAGCAATGCAACACCCCCACCTCTTGCTCCTCCAATTCTATCACCCCTGAAGCAACGAAATCCTGGAATATTTAGTTTCCAATCACAGCCCTCCTGCAACCATGTTTCACTGATCGCCACAACATCATACTTCCAGGTGTCAATCCAGACTCTAAGCTCATCCACCTTTCTTGCAATGCTCCTAGCATTAAAATATACACATTTAAGAAACCCACCACCACTTATTCTCTGTTTATTATCTTTTTCTTCTTTCTCCCCTACATTTTGGGTCCGAGTGCTTCCCTTCTCTGCCTCCTGCCTCCCACATTTTCTACCATCTTTCTCTATTTGAGTCCCTCCCCCCAACCGTTCTAGTTTAAGTCTCCCCAGTAGCCTTTGCAAATCTCCCCGCCAGGATATTGGTTCCCCTCGGGTTCAAGTGCAACCCGTCCTTTCTGTACAGGTCACACCTTCCCCAAAAGAGGTCCCAATGATCCAGAAATTTGAATCCCTGCCCGCTGCACCAGATCCTCAGCCAGGCATTTATCCTCCACCTCATTTCATTCCTGCTCTCACCGTCGCGTACAGGTAGTAATCCTGAGATTGTTACCTTTGCGGACGTTCTCCTTAACTCTCCTCCAACTCCCTAAATTCTCCTTTCAGGACCTCTTCTCTTTTTCTGCCTATGTCATTGGTACCTATATGTACCACAACCTCAGGCTCCTCTCCCTCCGATTTCAGGATCTCTTGGACACGTTCAGACACATCCCTGACCCTGGCACCAGGGAGGCACACTACCATCCGGGTCTCCTGACTGCGTCCACAGAATCGCCTATCCGACCCCCTAACCATAGAGTCCCCTATTACTATTGCCCTCCTCTTCTTTTCCCTACCTTTCTGAGTAATAGGGCCGGTCTCTGTGCCGGAGGCCCGGCCGCTGTCGCTACCCCCAGAAAGGCTGTCCCCCGCAACAGTACTCAAACAGGAGTACTTATTTTCTAGGGGTACAGCCCACCGGGGTACTCACTAGTCCCCTGCCTCTGCCCCTTGCCCTTCCTAACCGTGACCCACTTGTCTGCCTCCCGTGGTCTTGGAGTGGCCACCTCCCTATAACTCCTTTCTATGACCTCCTCACTCTCCCTGATCAGACAGAGGTCATCGAGCTGTTGCTCCAGGTTCCTAACACGGTCCCTTAGGAACCCCATCTCTACGCACCTGACACAGATGTGGACGTCTGGAGGGGTATCAGACTCCATGACCTCCCACATCTGACATCCAGAACAGTAAACTGCCCTGGCCCTCATTCTCCCCCCTTACCCTGGATACAATACAAACTGGTGGAGGAATTCAGCAGGGATCCGACTCCCAATCAGCTGCTTCCTCTTAGTCCTCTTCCACCAATCAGCTGCTTCCTCACTTATAGGAAACCTGAATGGAACGTTTGCAGTTTTTGGGCACTCCTGCAACGGTCCCTGGGCGTCTGGAAAGTAAAGCCCCGCGCTGTTTAACTACTCACTACCCGGACGCTGCTCCTCCTCCTGCAACGGTCCCTGGGCGTCTGGAAAGTAAAGCCCCGCGCTGTTTAACTACTCACTACCCGGACGCTGCTCCTCCTCCTGCAACGGTCCCCTGGGCGTCTGGAAAGAAAAGCCCCGCGCTGTTTAACTACTCACTACCCGGACGCTGCTCCTCCTCCTGCAACGGTCCCAGGGCGTCTGGAAAGTAAAGCCCTGCGCTGTTTAACTACTCACTACCCGGACGCTGCTCCTCCTCCTGCGTAATATGAGAATATCCTGCCATTCATTTTTGCAAACACCAAGATTACTGGAGTAAAGTTGTCTTAAGTATACAGCAGGATATAAATCAGCTACAGAAGTGGGTGGAGAAATGGCAGATGGAGTTTAATCTGAGCAAGTGGGAGGTGTTGCACTTTGCGAGGTTGTATACAAGGGGTAAGTACAGTGCATTCAGAAAGTATTCAGACCTCTTCACTTTTACCACATTTTGTTACATTACAGCCTTATTCTAAAATGGATTTTATTTCGAAGTCTCGTGATGAGACTACGTGAAGAACCCGCCAGCCCGCATGCGCATTAATATATCGTCACATGGCGCGAGATACGGATGCATTCGGAAATGCTTGGTCCGAGCATTAACGGTGAAGGTAAGGTTTTGTTTTTCCAGGAACAGTGCTTCTTGTTTCAACGTGGGATTGAGTTCCAAAAATGGACAAACCAAGAAACAAGAAAGGATGTGCTGTTGAAAATTCAGAGGGGAATGACGGCAACAAGCGAGGTCGTTGGCCGTTGCTATCGAGCTCAGAGATGCTAACAGCGGGCTCGGAGATGCAGACAGGCGCGGCCTGCACAGCAGCCACCGCTAAAGCTCCGAAAGGGAGCAGGTGGCCCACCCCGGTCTCGGAGTAGCTGGCAGGCACGACCTGAATAGCAACCTAAAGCTCCGAAAGGGAGCAGCTTGTCAAGCCGGGCTCGGGGAGGTGAACAGTCGCGGCCTGCATAGTAACCTCCGCAAAAACTCCGAAAAGGAGCAGCTTAATGACCCGGGCTCGGAGATACTGGCAGGTAGGGTCTGCACAACAACCTCCGCTAAAGCTCCGAAAGGGAGCAACTTGTCAAGCCGGGCTCGGGGAAGACCAAGTCAGAACTGGCTGTCCAAAAGGACAATACTGGCCAGGGAGGCACTTCCTCAAAATCTAAGGTTGATGTTCTCAGTCAACTCAGAAGAATGGGGATAACTGAGTGAGAGGCTGGTGATGGGGAGGTGCACTGCACTGATACAGACAGTTCAATTCAGATATCTGAGGATATCTCCCACTCAGGGGCTGGGAGTATGAGGATTCCCTCAACAAATGGATAATACCTTTCAGTTCACGATTATCAAAGAGTTGCCGGCACTCAGGATCAAAATTTGCCATTCCCTTGGGTGAACCAGTAGAGGTAGAACTGGCAAGTAGCATTATATACTTGACTTCACACCAGCTGAATGAGGAGAACATGCAGGACAATGCTGAAAAGTATTTTAATCCTGATAACTGCCAGACTCGTGATGTACCGAAGGTTAACATCACCATCTGGGACATTCTGATTGGCTAAACGAAGTCTAAAGATCTAAAACTCCAGCGAGTTCAGAGAGCTCTCACAAGAGGGATTTCTGTGTTTGCGAGGTTGGTGGATTGAACACAACGTTCTGAAATGCAGCAAGACGCCTTAGCACTGCTGTGTAAGGATATCATCCCAGCCAAGTTAGTGCCTGAAACCTCTATACTGAGGCTGGTTGGAGCACCAGGCCTACACTGGAGTTTAGAAGGATGAGGGGGCATCTTATAGAAACATATAAAATTATAAAAGGACTGAACAAGCTAGATGCAGGAAAAATGTTCCCAATGTGGGGTGAGTCCAGAACCAGGGGCCACAATCTTAGAATAAAGGGGAAGTCATTTAAGACTGAGGTGAGAAAAAACTTTTTCACCCAGAGAGTTGTGAATTTATGGAATTCCCTGCCACAGAGGGCAGTGGAGGCCAAGTCACTGGATGGATTTAAGAGAGAGTTAGATAGAGCCCGAGGGGCTAGTGGTGTCAAGGGATATGGGGAGAAGGGAGGCACGGGTTATTGATAGGGTACAATCAGCCATGATGACAATGAATGGCGGTGATGGCTCGAAGGGCCAAATGGCCTCCTCCTGCACCTATTTTCTATGTTTCTATGTTCTATGTTTCTATGTTACACAACTAAGACAGAGCCAGAGGCCTCTTTTTAGGCGCAGGTTCACAGCGCTCATCATGGAGACAGCGCGTGCCACACACTCAATCTCAACCCCAGCAGGCCACGATGTCAGAGCCAGAGGGAAGGGACAGAACAAACATTAGTGTCAGCTGATGCTGTTAATCCCATTGAGGTAGGTGAGTATTATTCCTACAGCTGCATGAAATGTACAGAAGATATTCAAGTTGGAGGTATATTGAGGCTGTTCTAAAGTAAGTGGGGATAGATAACCACTGGCCCTTTCATTTTAATAGCCATAAATGGCTATAAATCTGACGTTCTGTCTGACTGGTTGCCTCCACGGCAAGAAAAGGCCAAATTCCCGCGCAAACAGTCTAAACAGGAATATATAGCTATCCGAGTAGAGGTAGTGAAATTACACAAAAGGATATGATTGAGGAGATTGTCCATGAACAAGATGAATATATTTCCCATATTTTCACAGGGTCTAAGGAAGATGAAGCATACCGAATCATTCTTGATTTGGCCAGTCTAACAAGGGCTTGCAATATAACCATCTTAGAATGGATTTTTCATTCAGCAAAACTGCTGATTATTGAGGATTGCTTTATGGCCTCATTCAATCTCAAAGATGCATTCTTTCCGGTATCAATACAGGAGAGTCGTAGGAAATAGTTGACACGCTCATCGTAGGAAAGACGATATATGCCACAGAGGTAGGCATTTAGCAACCTGGACTTAGCAACCTGGATTGTCCAGATTTAGCAACCTGGCCAATCCAAGAAGATCTAAGAAGGTCTAGGAGTTGTTATTCTTCCAGGAAAGCCCAGGCTTGGGTCGACAAAAACTAATCGCATACCTAAACTTTCTCATAAACTCTTCAGATAGATCTGTGACCCTACCTACAGATAAGAAACATAATTTTGTAGATGCACGCACAGGCTTACTTAAGAATGAGAAGTCTACTATATGACAGGTTGCGAGGGTGATAGGCAAGCTGGTAGCTACCTTCCCAACTATAGGGCCATGCATTACAGAAGCCAGGATCGGGAGAAAGTTATTGCCCTAAAATTGAATATGGGACATGTTGATAGATGTATGAGGCTGACAACAGAATTAATATCCAAATTCCAGTGCGGTATTGAGCACACACGAGGGTATAGGGCTCATTGTACCTGGTAAGCCCGCAATAACACTACAAAGTGAGGGCTGGGGTGTAACTGACACCTATACTAGTTGTGGTGGTAGGTGGAATGAAAGTGAGTTGAGACATGGCCATAAAATAGGGCATCAACTATTTGGAAATGCTAGCAGCATTACAGGTATTGAGAACATATTGTGGGAATGACCATGATATGCAAATAAGGCTACATGGACAATACAACAGCAGTAGCGTATGTTAACCATATGGGTAGCTGCAAGTCTCAAAGATGTGATGCACTATTAAAGTCTATTTGGGCGCGGTTTATAAGAGGAAAATATGGGTGTCAGCTGCACATCTGCCACGTAGGTACAAAATTGAAGCAGAAATTCCTCATTCTGCCTTATCGGAAGATGTCTCCAAAAGATAATTCAAGACAAGGCAACAGGTATTAAAGTCGTGCCAAATTGGCCTACTCAACCATGGTTTCCTCCTCTCCATCTCTCCCTGCTCCCCCATGCCTCACCTCGCCCCAATCACACTCCCCCACTCTCCCTCTTCACCTCCCCCACTGCCCTCCTTTCCCTCTATCCCCATTGTGGACCCCATTGTGATGTCGAATGCGGCTGATGGGCAGGGCAGTGGAAAAGTGGTTTCAAAAGTGATTTTTGTAAAGTTTTAAATGTCAATAATTTGTAAAACATAACATCAAACCGAATTAAACTTGTTTCATTTACATCCCAGGACAATGACGAGTAAGGTAGGCCAAATATTGTAGCGCTATCATTTTGGCGGGGTTTCAGGATCTCACGCACACATACAAACAAACAAGATAAGAGTTTTAGTAGTATATATATAGATGGCAAGATCCTCGATCAGCATTAATGTATAGAGGGATCTTGGGGTCAAGTGCACAGCTCCCCAAAAGTGGCAACACAAGTAGGTAAAACGGTAAAGAAGGCCTATGGTATAGATAAATGCAAAGTACTGGAGTAACTCAATGGGTTAGGCAGCATGGCTGGTGAAAAAGGATTGGTGACGTTTCAGGTCAGGACCCTTTAGACAAGGCATAGTGTATGCTTGCCTACATCCATCAGGACATAACACTAAACAACAAATAAAGAGTCTGAAGAAGGGTCTTGACCTGGAGCGTCACCCATTCCTTCTCTCCAGAGTCCCACCGAGTTACTCCAGCATTTTGTCTCTACCTTCATACTAAATAGGCCCTTTGGTCCGACTTGTCTCTGCATGGATAGTGAATTGGATGGCAGACAGGAAACAAAGAGTAGGAATAAACGGGTCCCTGTCAGAATGACAGGCAGTGGAGTGCCGCTAGGCTCGGTGCTGGGGCCACAATTATTTCCAATATATATTGATGATTTAGATGATGGGATTAAAAGTAACACTGTAAATTTGCAGATGACACAAAGCTGGGTGGCAGTGTGAACTGCGAAGAGGATGCTAAGAGGTTGCAGGGTGATTTGGACAGGTTGAGTGAGTGAGCAGATGCAGTATAATGTAGATAAATGTGAAGTTATCCACTTTGGCGGCAAGAACAAGGAGGCAGACCATTATCTCAATGGTGTCAGATTAGGAGAAAGGGAAGTGTAACCAGACCTGGGTGTCCTTGTACACCAGTCACTGAAAGTAAACATGCAGATACAGCAGGCAGTGAAGAAAGCTAATGGCATGTTGGCCTTCATAACGAGGGGATTTGAGTATAGGAGTAAAGAGGTCCTTCTGCAGTTGTACAGGGTCCAGTGAGACCACAACTGGAGTATTGTGTGCAGTTTCGGTCTCCTAATTTGAGGCAGGACATCCTTGCTATTGAGGCAGTGCAGCACAGATTCATGAGGTTAATCCCCAGGATGGCGGGACTGTCATATAAAGAAAGATTGGAAAGACTTGGCTTGTATTCACTGGAATTTAGAAGGATGAGAGGCTATCTTATAGAAACATATAAAATCATAAAAGGACTGGACAAGCTAGATGTAGGAATTTTTGTCTGTAATGTTGGGCGAGTCAAGAACCAGGGGCCACAGTCTAAGAATAAAGGGGAGGCCATTTAAAACTGAGATGAGAAAAGAAACATTTTCACCCACAGTTGTGAATTTGTGGAATTCTCTGCCACAGAAGGCAGTAGCGGCCAATTCAGTGGATGAATTAAAAAGAGAGTTAGACAGAGCTCTAGGGGCTAGCGGAATCAAGGGATATGGGGAGAAGGCAGGCACGGGTTACTGATTGTGGATGATCAGCCATAATCACAATGAATGGCGGTGCTGGCTCGAAGGGCCAAATGGCCTCCTCCTGCACATATTTTATATGTTTCTATGCTGACCGAGATACTCCATCCAAGCTATTCCCATTTGCCTGCAACAAACCAATTTCCCTCTAAGCCTTGCCCATCCACGTACCTGTCTTTTAAAAGTTATTATACGTGTCTCTACCACTTCCTCTGGCAGATCATTCCATGAACCCACCATCCACTGTGTGAAAATGTTACCCCTTAAGTCATCTTTAAATCTTTCTCCTCTCATTAAGCCTGTGCCGTTTAGTTTTTTACTCCCTGTGAGGAAGGGGTTAATAGGTATAAGTTGATTTAGACTAAGAACCCTTTGTATAGTAGGGAGTGGATGCACGAGTACAGATGGTGACTTTTTCAAGGATGAGAACAAAGGAGATAAGGAGACCGTCCGGGTAGAACTAGGGTAAGGGTCATGAGCAACTCTCTGTGCGCATGGGCAATGAACTTACATGAATATGTACACACGCCCATCATGACAAGATGTCTCATTTAAATGCACATGCGATGTATGATCTGGGAGGTACCCTGGGCGTTGCGGGGCGTTACGGGGCGTTACGGTTAGATTGTGCACCTCAGTGCTCTGATTGGAAGGAGCCCGAAGGGGAGGAATTAAAGGTGTAAACCATTGTAAAATGGTGTGAATAAAAGAGTGAATTTCCTGGTCTCGGTGTGTCTTGATAAGGGAGACACCCGACTCTGCAGACTTGCTAATAAATGAACTTGTTTCTCTAAATTCTCTAAGCATCGTGATTGTGAGCAATCAGTTTTTTGCACCTGACAGATGGGGGCTCGTCTCGGGATTGCCACTCCGGCCAGCTGGCGGCGGTATACGGGAGAAGGGACGGTGCACCCCGCTGATTTAGCGGCCCCTAGACCCCTTGCTTGCCGTCAGCGGTTTGGGCGAGTGATATCCAGGACCAGAGATTAGAGAAACAAGTGGGAGTCGTTGGAAATCGCGAGGAGACAAATCGAGTGATTCTTGTGCACAAGACCTGGGTAAGAAAACTGACTATTAAGTACTACTCGGGCGATTAAATAGATCGGGGGGAAATAGATCGGGGGGGAATTCCGATCGGGAGGATGGGCAATGAAAACGGAAAGCCCAAAAGGGAGGGGAAGGGCGGTAAGCCCGACCCCCGCATTCTGCCTGATAGTCCGTTGGGGCGAATGCTGAGCCTCTGGGGGCAGAGAAATACCATGGGATTGGAGAAGACAAAAATGATTTGATTCTGTTATTTTGAGTTTTAATACATGTAAAAGATGTTGCATTTATTTGAAGTAAGAATGGAACGAATGTGATTTGTGTGTAAAAAACGGTTTGGAATGAAAGAGGAAGTTTATATATGTGATAATTATTTTGTTTATTGTATTTGTAGACCACTGTAAGAGTAAGTAAGTAAGTTTTATTAAAATCAAAAATGTCCTCTGCAGGTAGGTGTATGTTCCTTTAAATAAATCAGGTCATGGTGAAAGGCGACGAACAGCTGTAAGATAACGATTAATTGTTTGTATCCTCGTAACCTAGAAGGGGAAGTTGTGAAACCAGCTTTTGGTTTTTCTGATGTTCATTTAGATTTCTAGTCAGTAAAGATAATTTGGAAAAGTGTTACTAGTGCTAGGAATTGGACATTTAAAATAGTGGTGAATATGGATTGAAATAATTGGAAATAAGTTAATTGGTAAACATTCAAGTTTAGAAAGAAAGGAGAGAGAGGCAGTTAGAAGATAACAGAAGTAGAAAAACGACAGGCGTGAAAGTAATAAAGCAGGAGTCAGTGGAAGATTTTTTTTTTTAAAAGAAAGGTGAATGAATTTGCAAGAAGGCTAGAATATTTGAGAAGCAAGAAATTGAATTTAGAATAAGAAAGAAGGCATACCAGAAAGGATTTTAAAGTGGGAAGCATTGGGATAAAGTGATGAGACTGCTTTAAAGAGAAAAGAGGCCAGACACAGATTATCCCTTGGGGCACCCATAAACTGAGAGGGCTAAAAAATACCTCACCCTATATCCCTGATGGGGGAGGAAATGGATTAGGGCTTTGGAGGAGGAGAACGTGGGACGATTATTGATCATGGAAGATTTGAAGGCACTGTTGGTAAAAGTGATAGGAACCACTAAAGTGACAGAACTACTGAAGATGGATGGTATAAACTGATGCGAACAATGTAACAAGCAATGGCATACTGTTTGACAGTCAGGCAGAGGGTATGGCAGGCCCTCAGACAATGTTACCCACTTAAGAGGAACCCCAAGGAACAAAGGGGAGATACACAAGAAGGAAAGGCAAATAATGTAGGCTATCTGGAAAACCAGCTGAAAAGGTGGAGAGTTGATTGATGAACATTATATTATGAACTACAGTGGTGGATGTCATTCTTCTTAAAGTCAAGCAGATTCAGCGAACAGTTAGTCTCTGCGGCCGAGAAATATCGCAAAGATGGGAAAAAGACTTGCAAACCAGCAGGAGGAGCTGTTGTCAATAAACAATGGACCTAAGTGAGTCCTATGACAGAACCAAGCAGGGCCAGAGAATTACATGCCAATAATGAATGTCTTTGGGGAACGTTTCCTCAAAAAGTCCTATCAGGAGTGAAATTAATCTGGATATAAGCCCTAACAGGACTGGGGTCCCCAAGAGAGAAAGGGATTTAAAGGAGGATTTTTTGGTATTGTTCCATAAGTGAAAAGCAATTTAAGAGAGAGAGAGATTAAAAAAAAAAAAAAACACTTCAGAATGTAGGACAGAGGATGATAACCTTGGGAAAAGGCAGGATATAGTTCAGACTAGATTAGGTATAAGCCCTGTAGTGTCGTTTATGATGAATAAGGTAATTAAGAGGTTTGGTAGACCTACAGAAATCAGCTTTGACAACGGATTGTTTTCATTTAGGGAGTAGCTAAGTTGGCGATAGAGACCCTTAGAGTAAAATACACATTTGGGTATGTAACACCTACAGTCACAGGCATGGTGGAAAGAATAAATGGAACATTGAAGGTTAATATAAATAAGATTTGTTTAATTACAAAGTTGAATTGGATCGATGCCCTGCCATTGGCACTGAAGAGATGTTGCATGCAAACTAACCGAGCAGGTGGCACAATGGAGAGGTCCCTACAAGAGACCGAGTTTGGAACAGTTAAAGATAGAATTTAAAGAGACTTCCAGTGGGGGCGACATGTTGGAGTAGTCGCACTTTTCCATGCTCCCGACCTTTTCACCTCCAACTTTTATTACAGCTCAGTCTAAGTTTTTTAACCACCCACAAACATTTAAACATCATTGTCAGTACCTCTCTATGCTGTAAAGATGCCAAACAAAGGAAAGAAAGCGGAGCAAAAGACAGAAGACCCGACGACCAGCACTGGTATGGCCACGCTAGCAGCCATGTTAACAGAACATAAGGTATTGTTACTGGCAGAATTCAACACTGCGTTTACCAAATTGGAAACGAAGCTGGGCAATATCCAGACCACTATGTTAGACCACCAACACCGTCTCTCGTCATTGGAGTCTTTTGCCGCTACCACTAGCCAAGATATACGAGCTATAACGTTAATGTTAACTACGGTGACCGAAGAGAACGCTAAAGGCTAAGCTTATCAGCCTGGAAGGCAGGAGTCGCCGAAATTACATAAGGATAGTGGGTCTTCCCGAGAATATCGAGGGCTCCCAAACAACAGCGTTTTTCTCTCAACCTCTGCTCGAGACTCTTGGCGAACACATACTGGAATCAGCCCCGGAGCTAGACCGAGCCTACCGTACGCTAACAGCCAAGCCAAGCCCTGGTGAGAAACCCAGAGCAGTTGTGATCTGCTTTCATAGATACCAGACCCGTGAGTTGGTGGTACGTGAGGCTCGGAGGCAGAGGGGTAAGCTGAAATACAAAGATACCCCTTTCCACATTTTTGAAGACTACTGTCCCGAGATAGTTGAACAACGCTTCGCGTACCGAGACGTTATGAAGGAGCTGTATAACCTGGGTTTCAAACCCTCCCTTCATTATCCAGCCAAGCTGTTCATAATGTCCGGGGAGGGAAAGAGGCGACGACTAACATCTCCCGAGGACGCTCAGGATTTCATCTCATCTTACCATCGACGCAGACCGGGACCCACAGATGACTGACTTCGTTCAGTACGTCTATATTCGAGTGGCACAGGGGCCCGGTTAACCTATGGTTACATGGACTAACTTTAGCTTGACTGTTCCTAATAACTAGCTATGGTTAGCGTTCAGCATTGCTGATTATGCTAGACCCCGGTTTCGAAATGTATGAGGCTGGTAAGAAATCACCAGGATTTGTGAATATTTTATATCAACTTTTTCTTATATTGTCTAGGTGTAATCGTGCTTGAGGGGTCCCTCACCAGCATATGCTATAAAGCTGGGCTTAAGGGACTCACTTTGTGGTTTGGTCTCTGCCTTCCTGTTCTTAGCAGCTGGCCGCTAACGCTGTCAGTACCTGGCTAGTTTGCTTATACTGATCTTCATAACGAACTGTCTGGGGCTGATAAGAGCTCATTACAGCCAGGGCTGTGTTATACAAATCTTATCTTATACCTTTTTTGTTTAACAAAACATAATTTATGCCTTTAGCATTGTGCTTTAATCCAACAGCCCAGTTTGTAATTTGCTAACTTCTCCAACGCCAACTCTCTCTTTATACTTTGTCGATTTTAAGACATACTATGCAACACCAAAGGAAGTTATTCTGGCTCCACTTACACGTTAGCTGGTTTATTTAGTATCACCATTTTGTTAATATGTTTTGTCTTATTGTGACTATCATCATTGCTATTATTACTATTAGTGTTAGCAATGGTACTGGCAGTGTAACCACTATGGTTATTATTTTAACTTTGCATTTATCAATGTATGTTTATCTTACTTTATTCCTACTCTCTGTTTTTCAAATTATTATCATCATCGTCATTATTACTATTACTATACTTATTTTATTTAATGTTACCTTATCGACACTGAGTGACTCCGTCGCTTTGGGAAGCTGTGATATAGGGAGTTAAGATCGGATATCTCCATGCGGAAGCGAGGACAATGCACCTTGGTGCAATGGGCACTTAAGGTTCAGTTGAGACATGGGGGATCTCAGGTCTGGAGACTCAGGTTTGAAAGATGGTTAAATGATATGTGTTCCACTTGTTTACCGTGTTTGTATGTTTTTGTTCTTGTTTTTTTGTTTTGTTTTTGTTTTTGTTTTATTTTACTTCATATATATATATATATATATTTCCCCCCCCTCGGCAGCTGGCTTCGATGCGCTCTTCCGTCTCGTTTTGCAGAACTACAGCGCATTACCCATATAGCTAAAAATGGCCAACACAAACGATACTCTTAGATTTGTCTCGTGGAACGTGAGAGGGATGGGAAGTCCTACCAAAACTGATAGGATCTTGGCCCATTTGCAACAGCTCAAAGGCGATATATTCTTTATCCAAGAGACCCACCTTCGCAACAGAGAAGTAACACGGCTTAAGAGAGGCTGGATTAGTCAACTATTTCACTCGAAATTTAATAATAGGGCTAGGGGCACCGCTATCCTGATTCGTAAGAACATTAAGTTCGAACCACAGAAAACTGTGGAAGACCCTGCTGGTCGCTTTGTCATGGTGTCGGGCAAATTGCAAGATACACCTGTCATATTGGCAAGCATTTATGGACCCAACTGGGATGACAGCTCATTTATAACTAAATTTTTTACATCTCTCCCAAATATTGAAAATTACCATGTCATGTGGGTGGAGATTTTAACCTGGTCCAAGATCCTATACTGGATAGATCTTCGAATAAAGCCTCTACTTTAACTAAATCCGGTAAGACTCTGCATGTTCTTGCCAAACAACTGGGGCTCACAGATCCATGGAGATTTATATTCGCCACGACTAAATTATTTTCATTTTTCTCCCACGTACATCGTACGTTTACCCGTATAGACTTCTTTCTCTTAGATAATAGATTGCTTTCCAAAATCAAATCCAGTGAATACCATAGCATCGTAATATCAGATCATGCTGCGACCTCCCTTGATCTTCATTTTCGTAAACGAACTAACCCCTTTAAGTGGAGGTTCAACTCCTCATTATTAGCAGAGGCTCACTACATGCAATTCTTGCACTCCCAAATCACCCTATATTTTGAGCTGAATGACTCGCCGGACATAGAAAGAGGTATACTTTGGGAAGCTTCAAAAGCCTATATTAGGGGCCAACTCATTTCCTTTATCTCCAACCTGAAAAGAACCGAGACGTTCCAAACGGCAGATCTGTTACAAAAAATAAAGGACAAATATGCATCTGACCCAAACCCTAATCTCTATAGAGAACGCCTTAGGCTACAAACAGACTTTGACCTCATATCCATTAATAAAGCCAAACTACGACTGCTTAAATCTAGGCAACACTTTTTTGAATCTGGGGATAAAGCTGGAAAGCTTTTGGCCCATCAGGCCAGAACAGAGGCGACTTCACGGCTAATTCCAGCCATTAGATCCAGCTCAGGGGAGACTCATACTGATCCTCTCAGAATTAATGAAGCATTTGCTAAATTCTACACTGAACTATACACTTCCGACTGTCCCCCCACTGCAGGTGACATGTTCAGTAGTATGACGCTTCCTCGAATTGACGAAGAAGCCATGAGAGACTTGGGTGGTCCCATAACTGTAGCTGAGGTCCAAGCAGCCATCACATCGCTGCAAAGCGGAAAGTCACCCGGCCCTGACGGCTTCTCTGTAGAATATTACAAAGCTTTCTCTGACCTCCTCGCACCAGTCCTGAGAGATATGTACAATGAAGCGTTTTTACATCGTCGCCTACCGCCCACCTTGTCGTGGGCTACCATCTCCCTAATTCTTAAAAAGGAGAAAGATCCCCTGCTTTGTGGTAGCTATAGACCAATCTCACTCCTGAATGTGGACCTCAAAATCCTTTCTAAAGCCCTTGCGCTTCGTCTTCAGCGAGTGATGCCCTCTATTATCTCGTTGGATCAAACAGGGTTTATACCTGGCCGACAGTCTTCCCATAATACTAGGCGTCTCCTTAACATCATTCACTCTTCGAGTAATGGTGGTCTCCCTCGATGCCGAAAAGGCCTTCGACAGGGTCGAGTGGAGGTACCTATATGAAGCGATGGATAGGTTTGGCCTCGGTAACAGTTTTATTCTCTGGGTGAGCCTATTATATTCGTCCCCGGTGGCCTCAGTACAAACAAACGACATACTGTCGCCCCACTTCACACTTCAGAGACGTACCAGACAGGGTTGCCCGTTATCTCCACTCTTGTTTGATGTCGCGATAGAACCCCTGGCGGTATGGTTACGCGCAGAGAAGGGCTTTAAAGGTATGACACGGTTTGACACAACTCATAAAGACTCATTGTATGCAGATGACCTGCTCCTGTACATCTCGAACCCAATCAGTTCTCTCCCTGTGATTATGAATATTTTAGAACGGTTTGGTGCATATTCTGGTTATAAACTTAACTACCAAAAGAGTGAGCTATTACCGATTAACTTACCGGCTAAGCAGCTCCATCGCTCTTTAACCTCATTCAAAAGGGCAGAGGATGGGTTTCGCTATCTCGGCGTTTTTATCACAATACCCTTATCTGATATGTTCCGCACAAACTTTTTGCCTCTGCTTGAGAAAGCCGAAAAAGATTTTGATCGCTGGTCAGTCTTACCGCTATCACTCGTGGGCCGGATAAATCTGGTTAAGATGGTTGTCCTACCCAATTCCCTGTATCTTTTCCAGCATGTCCCCATACTTATCACCAAATCTTTTTTTGACAAATTAGAAAGGACAATATCTAAATTCTTATGGGGTAGCAAACCGGTCAGAATCCGAAAGGCGATACTGCAGTCGCCTAAGAGTGATGGCGGTTTGGCCCTCCCTGATTTTAGGCGATACTACTGGGCAGCTAACTTGCAAAAACTCCTGTATTGGATGAATGATGATTGCGAGCACCCACCGATCAGGCTATATATGGAAAAGGCGAGTTCACGTCTCCCATTGCGGTCTGTCCTATGCTCCCAACTCCCCCCTTCTATAACATCTGTGGGTGCAGGCCCAATTGTGTCCCTTTCGCTCAAGATATGGAGTCAATTTAGGAAAAACCTCGGTTTACAGGGTCCTTCCATCTTGACCCCACTGCTTAAAAATCACATTTTTAAACCTTCAAGTATAGACGCATTTAAAACCTGGCATAGTAATGGCATCAGTAGTATTACAAACCTATATAAGGATGGTATCTTCTCATCTTTTGCGGAGCTCTCGTCTAACGACAACCTCCCAAACTCCCACCTTTTTCGGTTTTTCCAGATTAGGGATTTTGTGAAGAAGACATTTCCCTACTTCCCAAATCGCCCTCCTGAAACCCTGACTGATATCATCTTAGCTTTAGACCCCAATCGGAAGAAATGCATCTCTATTTTGTATAATTTGCTAGGGTCGGTTTTATTGAAACCTCATACCTCATTAAAAGCTGCGTGGGAGGGAGAGCTGAATACGCAATTAACAGACCAGCAATGGGACTCTGCCTTGGATTTGATCCACTCTTCTTCCATATGCGCTCGTCATGGCCTAATCCAATGCAAAGTCCTTTACAAAGTCCACTATACAAATGCAAGATTAGCTAGAATGTACCCAGCTGTCAATGACACCTGTAACAGATGTAGTCAATCTCCTGCCAACCATAGCCACATGTTTTGGTCTTGCCCTAAGCTAGCAGCCTTTTGGAGGAGTGCTTTTGAATTGATAAGCAGAGCTTACGACCAGACTATTCTTCCAAATCCAATGTCAGCCATTTTCGGTACCCCTCCCAATACCAACCTCTCTGTTGCGGTGAAACGGGTCCTAGCTTTTACAACCTTGTTAGCCCGGAGACTGATCTTGCTTAGTTGGAGGCTCACCTGTCCCCCGACACACGCCCGTTGGATTAAGGAGGTGCTTTACAATCTGAAACTTGAAAAACTTAGGTTCTCTCTCAAAGGCTCTACCAAGACATTCCTAGATACATGGAACCCTTTCTTTGAACTGGTTAACTCTCTTACCTTGTCCCCGGACTCGGAAGAGGACTGAGTGTTCTCCATCATCGTTTTGTTATACAGCAGCTGCTTTCCCCTTAATCCCCCCTCCCTACAATTGTTTATTTAGATATATATGTATATATATATATATTTTTTATTTTTTTATTTTTTCTATTTTTATTTTTATATAGCACATTTTGTTTCGTCTATTCTACCATTTGTGTGTGGATGTGCACGTATGTGAGTGTTGTTTGTCCCCGTTTGGCTCCGACCTGACTTGGGTGGGTTGAAGGTGGGTAAGGGTAAGGGTTTTGAGGATCGCTTACATACTGTTGTACAATTATGCCTTGATTATTACTGTCTGTTATTATTGTATGTATGTAAATTGCCGTGAAATTCAAATAAAAAGATTAAATTAAAAGATAGAATTTAAAAAGTATATGAAACAGTTAATTATGATATACAAGTCTATTTATGAACAGGAAAAGTAAAAGCTGTTGGAGGTGGACCAGGAGGAAGGACCCTTTAAACCTGAAGACAAGGTGTATGTATGAGTTTTCTAAACTACCGACCGATGTTCAGGTAGAAGGTTGATATACCTGGTACCATTTCAATAATTACATGAGGGCTGTCCCGCAGGTATGAATAGATAATAGCCCTGAGGTAAGTGAACAGGAGGACAAAGATGTGAGAAAAGAGTAGAGTTTTAACAAGAACGTTGTTTGACATCAGTGGTGGGCAAAATAATGGAAAGGATACTTAAGACAATATATAAGAATTTGGATAAATAGGGTAGGATTAGGAAGAATTAGCATGGATTTGTGATTGTGATGTTTGACTAATCTTGAATTTTTTGAAAAGGTTATTAGGGAAATTGATGAGGGTAAAGTGGTGGATGTTGTCTAGATGAACTTCAGTAAGGCCTTTGACAAGGTTCAATAAGGAAATAAGGTTGGTTAAGACGGGTTAGTAAGGAATAGCAAGATGGATTAAAAAGTGGCTGTATGGGAGATGTCAGAGAGCAATGGTGGATGGATGTTTGTCAGGTTGGAGGTCAGTGACTAGAGGGGTACCTCGGGGATGTGTGTTGGGTCCACTGTTTGTCATGTGAATCAATAATCTGGATGTTGGTGTGGTAAAATAGATTAATAAGTATGTAGATGATACTAAGATAGGTGGTGTTGTGAATAATGAAGTAGATTTTAAAAGTGTACAGAGAGATTTAGATCATTTGGAAGAGTGGGTTGAAACATGACAGATGGGTTTAATGTTGATAAGTGTGAGATGATACATCTTGGCAGGACAAATCAAAATTGAACGTACATGGTAAATGATTGTGAATTGAGGAATGAAGTTGAACAGAGGGATCTAGGAATAACTGTGCATGGTTTCCTGAAGGTGGAATTTCATGAAGATAGGATGGTAAAGAAAGATTTTGGTGTGTTGGCCTTTATAAATCAGAGCATTGTGTATAGAAGTTGGGTTGTAATGTTAAATTGTACAAGGTATTGGTGAGGTTAATTGTGGAGTGTGGTGTATCATTTTGGTAGGCATTATTATAGGAAAAAGGTCAACAAAATAGAGAGAGTACAGAGGAGATCAATTAGAATGTTGACTGGGTTTCAGCAACTAAGACAGAGAAAGGTTGAACAAGTTAAGTCTTTATTATTTAGGAAAGATAGAAGGAGTCCCAACAATGCAAGGGAACGATGTGTTCCTGAGGAACTATTTACTGGCAGTGTCCCAATCTCTTGCAGAAAAAAAAATTAAAGGATTGCTGGCCCAGAGCCCACCACTGGACTTCCCGATACACTCAGTCAAGGCTGGAGACTGGGTATTAATAAAAACGTGGAAAGAAGAAAAGCTGCAACCTTAGTGGACTGGACCCTACCTGGTGTTACTAATCACCGAGACGGCAGTACAAACAAAAGAGAAAGGGTGGACATATGCAAGTCGAGTTAAGGGTCCTGTGGAGGCCCCACCAGACAATATCAGCCTGTGGACTGTGCGCAAAGGAGAGGAACCATTGACTTTAATATTTAACAAGAACCCGCGGGAAAAATGAAGATTTTGTGTTGGTGGGTCGTGTGTTGGGTGGTTACCCAACTATGTAAGCATACAGAGTGTTCAAATGCAGGAAAGTGGTAGGTATTGGATATGTGCAGATAGAACAGGGAGAATGAGCCTAAGGATTTGAAGATAATGATAGTAGCAGGAGAAACAGAATTAAGGCAATTATATGAGGAGGGAATACCTACAGGAGGAAAGGGAGCCAACACCTGGCTTGCCTGGATGATGTACACGGCCAGGAGTATGCAACACACCAATTGCTACGCCTGCGCCGGAGCTAAGCCTCAGCTGGTTCCAGTACTATTTCCCTTGAATTGGGATAGGACACCTGGGGCTATGCCATGTATACTACAGCTATTCACGAATCCCATCCTACCAAAGGATGCGACCTGCCAGAGTTATCATTACCTATTCCCGGCTAGCAACAACAATACAAAGGGCCGAAGGACAGACCCTCGACCTCCTCCATTTACCACTCCCCTTGGGGAGGAGGGATTTGAGTGCTATACCAGATATAACCCAGATGGACAGGAAATGGGTGAGGTGCTCAACTGCAATCAGACGTATAACATAACGGCTG
Organism: Malacoraja senta; assembly: GCA_038087875.1. NCBI lineage: Eukaryota > Metazoa > Chordata > Chondrichthyes > Rajiformes > Rajidae > Malacoraja > Malacoraja senta. The sequence continues at coordinate 6,572,680 of CM075997.1, read as the reverse complement.
AGGGACAGGGGCCACTGTTCAAAAGCTCCTGGCTGAGAAAGCAGATAGTCAGTAGAGCTGATGTCTGGTGGTGGTGCAGGGAGAATACCCTGTGGCCCCGGTTACCGGGGTCATGGACGGGAACCTGTACCCTCACACAACTGATGATGCCCTTCACCATAGCAGTAGAACATGCTGTAGAACTCAATGAAGGAAGCCGGCGACAAAAGAGAGGGGTGAAAGGATCATTCGACACACACATATATATAGATGCGGTAGGGGTGCCAAGAGGGGTACCCGATGAATTCAAAGCCAGAAACCAGATAGCTGCGGGCTTTGAGTCCATACTCTTCTGGTGGTCCACAATTAATTAAAATGTGGATTGGATCAACTACCTATACGACAATCAACAACTCTTTATAAATTACACTCGAGATGCGGTTGAAGGATTAGCGGAACAACTGACAGATACCAGCCTAATGGCCTGGCAAAATCGCATGGCCTTAGACATGCTACTGGCTGAGAAGGGAGGGGTGTGTGTAATGTTTGGGGAACAATGTTGCACCTTCATCCCCAACAACACTGCTCCTGATGGGTCAGTGTCGAGAGCCCTAGCAGGTCTCACCTCCCTGTCTATCGAATGAGAGGAAGATAGGGAGGCGAAGATTCTGCTGTTAGCATTAGAGAAGGGGGAGATAGTATAAATCAAAGATTGCAGTAGCAAAAGTAAAAGTGTGGGTTGTGAGGAAGGGGTTAATAGGTATAGGTTGATTTAGACTAAGAACCCTTTGTATAGTAGGGAGTGGATGCACGAGTACAGATGGCGACTTCTTCAAGGATGAGAACAAAGGAGATAAGGAGACCGTCCAGGTAGAACTAGGGTAAGGGTCATGAGCAACTCTCTGTGCGCATGGGCAATGAACTTACATGAATATGTACACACGCCCATCATGACAAGATGTCTCATTTAAATGCACATGCGATGTATGATCTGGGAGGTACACTGGGCGTTGCGGGGCGTTACGGTTAGATTGTGCACCTCAGTGCTCTGATTGGAAGGAGCCCGAAGGGGAGGAATTAAAGGTGTAAACCATTGTAAAATGGTGTGAATAAAAGAGTGAATTTCCTGGTCTCGGTGTGTCTTGATAAGGGAGACACCCGACTCTGCAGACTTGCTAATAAATGAACTTGTTTCTCTAAATTCTCTATGCATCGTGATTGTGAGCAATCCGTTTTTTGCACCTGACACTCCCCTACCATGGGGGGGGGGGGAAACCTGACCATCTACACCCCTTACGATTATATAAACCTCGATAAGATCTTCCTCAGCCTCCTTCTCTCCATGGAAAATAGCCCCAACCTTTCCAGTCTCTCCTCATAATTCAAGCCCTCCAACATCCTGGTGAATATTTTCTGCATCCAATCCAGGTTAAAGACATCTTGTCGCATAGCTAGTGACCAGAACTGCACACAGAACTCCATGCGCAGTCTCACCCACATCATGAATGACTGCTCATGATGTCCTAACTCCTGTACTTCAATGCCTGACCAATGAATGCAAACATGCTAAACCCCTTCTTCATCATGTTCTCTACTAGTCTCGCTACCATATCTTTGTATCTCCTGGTCCTTTCTATTCTCCAAAATTCCCCAAGCCGCTGTCCTTTAGTCTGTAAGGCCTGCCCTGGTTCAACTTCCCAAATGCAATACCTTACACTTGTCCAAATTAAATTCAAAGTGTCATTCTGTCCACTTCCCCAGTTGATCTAAATCCTGTTGTAACCTCAGACAACCTTCTTCACTATCCACCACATTCCAAAGACATGAGGGCTTGTAGAGTCATAGAGTGATACAGTGTGGAAACAGGCCCTTCAGCCCAACTTGCCCACACCGGCCAACATGTCCCAGCTAGACTAGTACCACCTGCTTGCATTTGGTTCATATCCCTCCAAACCTGTCGTAACCATGTACCTGTCTAACGGCTTATTAAACGTAGGGATAGTCCCAGCCTCAACTACCTCCTCTGGCTGCTTGCTCCATACACCCACCACTCTGTGTGAAAAAGGTATCCCTCAGATTTCTATTCATTTTTTTCCCCTTCACCTTAAACCTCTGTCCTCTGGCCCTCAATTCACCTTCTCTGGGCATGAGACTATTTGCATCTATCCGATCTATTCATCCCATGATTTTATATCTCTATAAGATCACCCCTCATCCTCCTGTACTCTCAAGGTCGGTGCGGCAGAAGTCAGGGTCGGCAGTCATTAAGTGCTCCAGCAGTCGAGCACGGGCTTCCTGGCGTGCAGGTACAGTCCCTCATTCACCCATGTTATTTAGTCATTTTTACCCATCATTTAGGGATGTTATATGAATTTAAAAAATGTATGTTTATTTTTGTTAGTTTACTAAAAGTCGAGGTCTCTTGAACAGTTTGATTTCAGTGGGTTTTTTTGCATTGTCAATAAACTTGAGTGAAATGCAAGTTATTTTTTGCTTAAACCAGTTATCAGAAAAATATATTATGTTTGCCTTTAAGTTTAGGAAAGAGATTAATAAAGATATATAATAATTTTTTTGTAGGGGTTCCCTGAGACATGAAAATTATTTCAAGGGTTCCCCAAGGGTAAAAAGGTTGAGAAACGCTTGTTTAGAGGGAAAAGGTCAAAACGCAGGCAAATGGAACTGGCTTAGAGAGGGCAGAGATGAGTTGGGCTGCGGGGTCTGCTTCCTGGATGTATGACTCTGACTCTCCGGGATGCTGCCATTCACTGTGCTGGTTCTGGCCTCAAACGACCCAAAATTTGATTTGGTCACCCCAACACACTGTCCATATGCTCTCGATATCTATACAGGTATGTATGAATTTGTACCACGAGGGAGTGTATTGTTCTCCCAATTCTATTCCATCACCGATCTTACTGTAAACCCAACCTTCTTAAGTTTAAAGATATTTTGAATGTCACCAAACATTCCAACAGACTTCAACAAGATGCATGGTATAAAGCATCCCAATTGGTTGCATCATGGCCTGCTACAGCAATTCCAACACACAGGGACTACAGAGAGTGGTAGACTGGTAAAGGCCCAGCCCATCACAGCTCCAGCCCTTCCCACAATCAAATGGGTCTACGAGGCGCTGCCTCAAGAAAGCATCATTTATCATCATGGATCCCCAACAAGCCCTCATCTCACTGCCACAGTTGGATAGGAGGTACAGAAGCCTGAAGTCCCAACTTTCCTACAACCATTAGGTTCTTGAACCGACCTGCACAACCCAAAGTTCATGTCAAAGGAGCAGAATTCAGCCATGCAGCCCATTGCGCCTATCCCACCATTCAATCATGGCTGATCTATCTTTCCCTCTCAAACTCATTCCCCTGCCTTCTCCCTGTAATCTTTGACATCATAACTAGGAACCTGTCAATCTCGGCTATGAAAATACCCAATGATTTGGCCTCCACTGCCAACTGTGGCAATGAATTCCACAGGTTCACCACCTTCTGGCTAAATGAATTCCTCATCATCTTTCTAGACTTACATCCTTTTAAAGCGAGGCTATGCCCTCTGGTCGTACATTCTCCCACGTGAAAACTTTCTCCCCATATTCACTCTACCCAGTACTTTCACTATTCGATAGGTTTCACTGGGATTCCCCACTCCTCATCCATCTAAACTCCAGGAAATAAAGGCCCAGAGCCCTCAAACGCTCATCATACATTAACCCAATCATCGCAGGGATCATTCTCGTAAACCTCTGTACCTCCACCAATGCCAGTACATCCTTTGCAGATACGGGACCCAAAAACTGCTCACAATCAAATGCGGTCTGATCCATGCCTGATTAGCATCACATCACTGCTTCTATATTCTAGCCCTCTCAAAATGAATGCTAACATTGCATTTGCCTTCCTTACTACAGATTAAACCTGCAAATTAACCTTTTGGGAATCCTGCATGCCCAAGTCCCTGTGCACCTCTGATTTCCAAATCCTCTCTCCATTTAGAAAATAGTCTATGCCTTTAATCCTACTACCAAATTGCATGACTGCACACATTGCTACCAGCTCCTGCACGGTTGGAGCTCCCACTGTACCAACAAGAGGCCGCCAGTTCCACAATGTTAGACCACAGCGCAGATGGAGATATGACACGGAAAAGTTGCATATCCGGCGGGGAAAGAGATAAAATGTTACCCCCACCACCCACCTACGATGGCTGCCTCGCCAACGGTCTGTCTCGTCTTTTTCCTTATTTGTGTTTTTAGTTTGTAAAATGTATGTTTTAGTTTAACTTTAGTTTTGTGCTATGTGGGGGAAACTTTTTTATATCGCTTTCCTCGACAGAGATGCGACTTTTCCGTGTCATATCTCCAACTGCACTGCGCCTAACATCGTGGAGCTGGCAGCATCTTGCTGGGACCTTGGGAGCTCCAATCGCAGGAGCCTGCGGACTTTAACAACGTGGACCTCGCGGCCCCTGGTTAGTGACCGACTTCAGGAGCTCCAAGCCGCAGGAGCTACAACCAATCCGATCGTGGGAGCTTCGATTGTCCCGACTGCAGATGTTTCGACTCCCTTGACCACGGGAGTAAAGGAGGAAAAAAGATAAGACTTTATTGCCTTCCATCATAGTGGGGAATGGGGAGGAGCCGCTGTGGTGGATGTTTATGTCAAATTTTTATGCAGTTGTGTCCCTTGTTACTTTTTTGGTGTGACTGTACAGCAAACCAAATTCCTTGTATGTTGCAAAACATACTTGGCTAATAAATTACAATTATGATTATGATTATTATGATTCCATCTGCCGATTCATCGCCCATTCTCCCAAACTGTGCAAGTCCTTCTGCAGACTCCCTGCTTCACCAACATTACCTGCATCTTCACCTATCTTCGTATCATCCGCAAACCTTGCCACAAAGCCATAATTTCCATCCAAATGCTACCTCGGCAAAAGAACACAGCCTACCACCGAAAGCACTATCTTGGCCATGTATTATTTTTTCAAATTGCGCTATACATAAATACCTGTCTTTTCCACAGTCGTTTTTTCTTTTTGCTGCATTGTAGAATGAGTGTAATTTATATTTGATTTATGTTTTGGTGTTTTGTCTGAGTCTATGTGCCTGTGATGCTGCTGCAAGCAAGATTTCCATTCTACCTGTATCTCACCTTACCTGCACATATAAACATGAATTTACTTCCTCCATAGCCTTCTCTCCCTAAATAAAGATAGTTATGTGGAACACGTTGGGAGTGGCCATTTGGAGGCTTAGTACCACGTGCACAGTAAGTGCAAGGCTTGGGTTGAAGTGGCTTCAGCATAAAGAATAACAGTGAGGTTAGACTGTCTTTTATTTCTTCCCTAAACTTTCCGTTGTTTGGTGCAGCAGTTAGGGCTGTTGTTTGCTCCTCCTGCAAGATGTAGGAAGACAAGGAGACTTCCAGTGTCTCCGAGGACATCACCTGTGGGATGTGCGTGCAGGTACAGCTCATTACAGACTGCGTCACGGAACTGCAGCAGCAACTGGATGAACCATGGACCTCAGGATCATCCGGGAGACAGAGGTCATAGACAGGAATTACAGTGAGGTGACCATCAGGAAAGGGAGTCAGCACAGAGTACTGGACACCCATGTGGCTTTTCTTCTCGACAACAGGCATGCCCGTTTTGGATACTGTTGGGGGAGGGAGAGTGGTGGGGAGGAGAAGCACTGCAGAGGAAGGCAACAGCCGTCAAGTCGGTGGCATCAATCCTGGCTTTGAGGCGCAATGGGGATTGGTGAAGTTTAGTTTATAGATACAGCGCGGAAACAGGCCTTTCAACCCACCGGGTCCGCCCCGACCACCGATCCCTGCACATTAACACTCTTATACCCAGTAGGGACAATTTTTACATTTACCAAGCCAATTAACCTACATACTTGTACGTCTTTGGAGTGAGGGAGGAAACCGAAGATCTCGGAGAAAACCCACACAGGTCACGGGGAGAACGTACAAACTCCGTACAGACAGCACCCGTAGTCAGGATCGAACCGGGACTCCAGCGCTGCATTCGCGGTAAGGCAGCAACTCTACCACTGCACCACCATGCCAAGTCTGACAGAACGATACTGATCGGAGACTCGTTAGTTAAGAACAAAGAGGAGGGATTCTGTGGCAGCAAACAAGGCTCCAGGATGATGCGAAACGATCGCCGAGTCCAGACTAAACATAGATTGGGCGATCATTTCGATGAACACCTTCGCTCAGTCCGCCTGGACCTACCCGATCTCCCGGTTGCCAAACACTTTAATTCCCCACCCCATTCCCACTGACCTTTCTGTCCTAGGCCTCCTCCAGTGAGGCTAAATGCAAAATGGAGGAACAGCATCTCATATCACGCTAAAGCAGCTTACAATCCAGTGCCATGAAAATTGATGTCTCTAACTTCAAGTAAACCCTTCATTTTACTTCGGAGTCACGTGAGTGACTACGTGAAGAACCCCGCCAGTGCGCCTGCGCGTCATTACGTCAGACGCCTTGACGCAAACGGACGTGAGGAGCAGTGCTCCTCGAGTGGTTTGTAGTTTTTCCAACTACAAGGTAAGTAAAAACTTTTTTACAGGTTTTCCAGGTCCGTTTACTGTGGGTCTATGGCGATTTTTTCCACAGACGCCATGGGAAAAAACGGACAGGGGGAAGAGGCGAGCGACATAGCCGACAGAAGTCGGGAAAGTCGGGAGTCCGCGGTTAGAGACCAACCGCCTCTAAACCCCGGTACAGTCGCCAGCGGTGAGCATAGCGACTGTGGACCTGGGGCTGGTGAAAACACAGTCAGCGCCTGTCGGGCAAAAGACAAAGTTTAAATCCCAACGGAGGGAGTCCCAGGCAAAGAAGAAGCTCCAGGGCTAGATACTGCTTTAGAGCGTATTGCCCAAATAGAAAGCCTTTTACACAGGCTGTTGGAGCAAAGTTCACTCAGGAAGGAGTGTTCTGAAAGCCAAGCTGCTGGAAACAGCTCAAACAGCTCGTGGTACAGGGCTAGATACTGCTTTCGAGCGTATTGCCCAAATAGAAGCCTTTTTCATAGGTTGTTGGAGCAAAAGTTCACTCAGGAAGGAGTGTACTGCAATCCAAGCTGCAGGAGCAGCTTAACAGCACCTGGCTCAGGGCTGATGGAATGCACCCTCAGGAATGAGGAGCGTGCTACGGGTCATGAGATTTCAGACCCCGACTCTGACGGTGAGGCTGTACAAGGCAATGAAAGGCAGCTGCCAGATGTTCCATCCCTGGTAGTAGGATTCGCTGCCCCGTCAGGGTCAGGAGAGCCATTAGGAAGAACTGGCCTCCTTAATAAATTACTTGGTTTACCATTAGCTGGAACAGCATGAAATGGATGAGACTGCAAGAGTATCTGGAATCAGTTGCAGAGAATATTAAAGCTGCTGGGTTCTGGAATAACTGCTTTTATCAGAATAGCAGGTAACAACCAAAAGATGATGAAGTTGCATCAGCAAGCACTGGGGTTGCTATGCAGCACCCACTTCGAGAAGTGCTATACGGTCTACTATGAATCCGAAATTCGCAGCACTCTGCAAACCAAGTAATATACAAATTACCCAACTTACTCTTTGGAGAGATCTCGGGAGACGTATTAAAGAGTTGGAAGATGAAGCGAAAACAGGATTGATGAAGACATCAATGGTTGTGAAGTCTGTAAAAAGGAAGTATCCTTTCAGACGTCATACGGATCCTGGACCAAGTCGCTCATCAACGCAGGGACGTAGTTGGCGGCCTGCAGCGGGAGCAAGAACCAGTGGGCGTGCTTCCGGGAGAACCCAGGAATCTCAGGGTACTCAAATGACTCAAGAGGTAGTTGGACCTGGTTCTCATGGGAACATACTAACTGGATTAAGTCCAAAAGTTGGAGGCAGGTTACATTTCTTCTATAATAATTGGAAGAAAATTACTTCAGATGTGGTAATCCTGAATAATATACAAGGATTTCGAATTGAATTCAATCCAAATTATGATTTGCCTGTTCAGCATGTTCCTAGCCGAACTCTGCACTTTGTACAAAAAGAAGTGATGGAGGTTCAGGTTGCAATTGAAACCCTATATAAAAAAGGGGTTATTGAAAAAGCAGTCTACCAAAGTCACCAATTTGTGTCAAATATATTCCCTCGATCAAAAAAGGATGGAGGATGTAGGATTCTTGTAGATTTGATAAATCTGAATCCTTTTGTGCAAGGTAGACTTGAAAGATGCATATTATTCAGTGTCTGTTCATTCAGAAGATAGGAAGTATCTTAAATTTAAATGGATGAACCAGTTGTGGCAGTTCAAAGCTCTGCTTAATGGGTTAATATCTGCACCCAGAATATTCACAAAATTGTTAAAACCAATTCTGGGCTTGCTGAGTAGCCAGGGGCATGTACTAATGGCATATTTGGATGATGTCTTGTTTATAGGAAAGACAAAACAGTCAACAGAAGTATCTGTTGCAGTTGTGAAATCAACTTTTGAAAATTTGGGGTTTCTAATTCATCCACAGAAATCTAGGTTAACACCATGTACCTCTATTAATTATTTGGGGTTCACAATTGATTCAGTCCAAATGAATATTACTTTGCCCAGGGAAAAGGGTGGATTTGATTAAAGATTGCAGTAATCTCCTAAACGAGCAAAAACCTTCAATTAGACAGGTGGCTCGTGTACTGGGAAAATTAGTAGCAGCATTCCCAGCAGTCCAATTCGGACCATTACATTATCAACAGCTGCAGAGACTTAAAGAACAGGCACCGAGAATGCATGTTGGTCATTTTGATAGAACCATGCAACTAACAACAAATGCTGTTTCTGATCTGCAGTGGTGGATTCTACATGTCTCAAGCAGTTCCAGCAAAGTGCTGATTGAACAACCTTCCATGATATTACAAACTGATGCCAGTGCACCAGGATGGGGTGCAACTGACAACATCTAGCTGAGAAGGCAGATGGAATCAGGAAGAGTCATTGTTACTGCAGACATGGGGAATTAACTATTTGGAGCTTCTAGGATGTTTCTATGGGCTCCAAGCTTATTGTTCTAAACACAACTAATAAGCATGTTCAAGTTCAATTGATAACACAACAGTAGTTGTTTATATTAATGATATGGAATTAAGTCGGTGTCTTGTGACAAAATGGTTAATCAACTTTGGGCTTGGTGTATTGAAAAGAACATTTGGATTTCAGCTATCTATCTACCAGGTAGAATGAACGATAGCAGACACCAGGTCACGAAAAGTTCCATGATAATAAAGAATGGATGTTGAATCAAGAGGTATTCAATGATATAGTCATCAGATTTGGAATGACCGACATCGACTTGAATCATCAGCTATCGAGATATGTCTCATGGAAACCAGATCCAGGAGCAGTGGCGATTGATGCTTTCTCGCTACATTGGGGTGGTATGTTTTCATATATATTTCCACCTTTCTGCCTCATAAGCCAATGTTTGCTTAAAATCAGGCAAGATGCTGCTTCAAGCGTATTGGTAGTACCAGATTGGCCTACACAGCCATGGTATCCGTTGATATTAGAATTAACAACACAAATGTTGATGAAAGTCCCAAAAAAGAGTAATTTATTGCTGCACCCTGCACAGGGGAACAACATCCATTATATGATCGTTTGGATTTGTTGATTTGCAGGTTTTAAGAATGCCTTTTTCTGGGACGAGGACTGTCTGAGCATACTGTGGACATGCTTACGGCAGCCTGGAGGAAGAGCACTCAAAAACAGTACCTTTCTTATATTAAGAAATGGGAAGAGTTCTGGGTACAAAAGAATGTGCAATAAAGTACTGCAGATATTTCAAATGTTTAGAATTCTGTCAAAACTTTATTATGATGAAGGTCTGAGTTGTAGTGCAATTAATTCAGCCAGAAGTGCATTGTCCTCATATTTGGTTCTGGATTCAGAAAGAAACTCAATTGGGTCACACCCAATTGTTTCCAGACTAATGAAAGGAATCTTTAATTCCAAACCACCGAAACCTATGTACGTGACAATCTGGGATGTAAGTGTGGTACTGAAACTACTTCGTGATGGTCATCAAGTGTGTCTTTACCTTTGATCAAGCTCAGTATGAAAGTATTCATGTTTATGGCATGAGTGACAGCACACCGAGTGCAAACACTTGGAAAATTACAAATAGACAGTATGGAAGTAACTGAAGACAAGGTTACATTCTATATCTATGACCTACTAAAGCAAATTAGGCCAGGTGTGACAGGATTTAAAATTATGCTGGCAGCATATCCAAATGATCCATGTCTCTGTATTAAGACATATTTATTACAATACATTGAGGTCACAAAGAATTTGAGAATACGGAAACCTGGGTTTTTGATCACACACAAGAAACCACACAAGAGAGTTTCAATACAGACTATTTCCAGATGGATAAAAGAAGTCTTAACAGCTGCTGGTATTAACACTTATGTTTTTACGTCTCACTCGACTAGGGCAGCAGAAATGTCGGCGGCCAGGGCAAAAGACGGCCCCGTCGACCATATCCTCGCAGCCGCCGGGTGGTCCAATGAGTTGATGTTTCAACATTTTTACCATCGGCCTATTGTTAATGCGGGGTTGTTTGCAGAAACTATTTTAAGTTCTGTGTAAATTCCTCTGGTTTAAAGGGGATCTGATTCATTTCATTCTTGAAATGAATTACTGCATTTGTGGTACAAATGTTATTATGAATGCATGATTGATTATTCTCGTTCCGAGTCAATCTATGCAGTGAGAAGCCGGGATTGATCCACGGCATGAAATCACAAAGCTTTAAAATCTTCACGTAGTCACTCACGTGACTCCGAAGTAAAATAGTAAGATTAAACGAGAACTTACCTAAGTTTGAAGTTTGATCTTTATTTTATGAGGAGTTACGTAGGTGATTACGTGCCCACCACGACCCTACCCTCTATCATAAAGGTCAGATGGAAGTTCTTGTCTTACTCGTTTTAGTATGAGACTATATTACTTCGGTTGTTGTTTTTTGTGATTTCACACCGCTGCTTTGAAGATTGACGCGCAGGCGCACTGGCGGGGTTCTTCACGTAATCACCTAAGTAACTCCTCATAAAATAAAGATCAAACTTCAAACTTAGGTAAGTTCTCGTTTAATCTTACTATTCCCTCTCTCCATCACTCCCACACCCAAGCCACACTAGCTTTTCGTTCTCACCTCGCTACAGCTAACAATGACCTGTTTCCTTCATCATTGCCACTTTTTTGCATATCTTTAATTCGTTGTTCTCTACCTCTCTCCATCATCGTCTATATCTCTCATTTCCCTTTCCCATGACTTTAAGTCTGAAGAGGGGTCTCGACCCAAAACGTCACCCATTCCTCCTCTCCAAAGATGCTGCCTGTCCCGCTGAGTTACTCAGCATTTTGTGTCTATGTTCAGTTTAAACCAGCATCTGCAGTTCCTTCCTACACATACCAGTACAAGAGGAATGGGTTGCACCTGAACTGGAGGGGAAGTAATATCCTGGCAGACTGACGAGCTAGTGTTACATGGGTGGGTTTAAACTAGACTAGGTACAAACTTGGGATTCAATGCAGGACTGAGGCAGGTGAGAGGCTCGCAGTTGTTATGGGATGTGATGAAAGAAAGTTCAGCATACAGGCTCGACAGGGGCAAAGCAAGGATTAATGGATTGAAATGCATTTATTTTAATGCGAGAGGCCAGACAGGTAAGGCAGATGAACTCAGGGCATGGCTAGATATGTGCAACAGGTACGTTGTAGCCTGCAGCCATTACGAAAGATAGGCACAAATTGCTGGACTCAGCTATCCTGCAACTGGAAAGAAAGGATAGGTGACATTTCATGTCGGGACCCTTCTTCAGACTGAAAGAAGGGGAGGGGCAGGGTAGGGGGGGAGAGAATTGGAGGCTAGGAAAGAGCAGGACAAATCAGGGCCAGCAACACAAGACCTCAGGCAGGGTGGTTCCCTGGTATGTCAATTGTTGGCCAGGGACAGTGTGATCTCAGAAGGGATACATTATTGCAAACAGTGGAACTGCTTGCACAACTAGGCTGGAGGGAGGGGGCAGAGAGGGATGGAGGAGAGGGGGAGGGGAGTGTTAGTAGAAGTTACTTTAAATTAGAGAATTCGAAGTTCATACCGCTGGGGTGAGGTGCTGTTCGATCAACATGCGTGTGCCCTCACTCTGGTCATGCAGGAGGCACAGAACAGAAAGGTCAGTATTAGAATGGGAGGAGAGTTAAAATAGCAACCGAGAGATCCCATAAGCCTCAGCGGTCCGAGCGTACGTGTTCAGCAAAGCTGTCGCAGATCCTACACTTGGTCACACCGATGTACGGGAACCCACGTCGGGCAGTAGATGAGGTTAGAGAAGTTGCATGCGAACGTCAGTCTCACCTGAAAGGGCTTGGGTCGGGGTCGCTGGATGAAGTCGAGGGAGCAGGTATAATGCAGGTGTTCCGTCTCCTGCATTGGCTGGGGAAATTACCTGGGGAGGGGGTGGATTGGGTGGGAAGGAATGAGTGAACCAAGGAGTTTCGGAGGGAGTGGTCTCTGCAGAAGGCGGATAGGGGTGGAGATGCGAATATGTGATTAGTGGTGGGATCACGTTGCAGATGACGGAAATGTCAGAGATGTGTTGGGTGGGGAGGCTGGTCGGGTGAAAGGCGAGGACCAGAGGAACTCTGTCTTTGTTGCAACTGAGGAGAGGGGGAACAAGAGCAGAATTACAGGACATTCACATGGGAACTCCATCAATAACAGAAGGGGACCCGTCCCTACAGAATGTAGATCAGAGTGATCGAGGGGAGGGAGGTGTCTGAGATGGTCCATGCGAATTCGAGGGCAGGGTGGAAGTTAGTGGTTGTTAATAAAGTCCTTGAGTTCAGCACGGGTGAAGGAGGTAGCCCCCATACAGTCGTCGATGTAGTGGAGAAGGTGCAACAAGGACTGTTTGTGTAACCAGCAAAAATCCAGGTATATCTGGGGCCCATGCAACTGCCTATGGCTACACCTTTGACTTGGAGAAAGTGAGAGGGATAAAAGAAGTGGTTGAGTGTGAGGACAAGTTTCACTAGGCAGAGGAGTGTTAGTAGAGGGAAACCATTACGGAAGAGCCAATACGGAATCCTGACTACGAGTGGGACAGAACTGGAGGCTTAATGTTTCAGGGTGTGAGTGCTGCAAGCGAGATAGTGGTATTGCTTTATTAAGGAGAATGTTATGGCAGTAGCCTAAGATAACATAACTGATGGTTCATCCAATGAAGTTATACGAGTGGAGCTGAGAAATAAAAAGGGGATGATCACCTTGCAGGGAGTGCACTATAGTCCCCCAAATAGTCAAGAAGCATTTGAACACAAACGGCAGGAGGTTGCATGCAGTTGCAAGACAAATAGGGTTCTCATAGTATGAGATTTTAACTTTCCCCAATATGGACCAAGAATGTAATAGTGCCAGGGGGTGGAATTTGTCAAAAGTGTTCAGGAAAGTTTCCTCAGGTAAAATGAGGAGGGCCCGACAAGGGAGCGGGAGAAGCTTGATGTACTCTTAGGAAAATAGGAAGGGCAAGAGACTCAAGTGTCCGCATGTGAGTTTTTTTTTACCTTTGACCAGCGACCACTGATATCTGTGTGTGTGTGTGTGTGTGTGTGTGTGTGCGTGCGTGCGTGCGTGCGTGCGTGTGTGTGTGAGTGAGTGAGTGATGGGATAAAAGAAGCCAATTAATATAATATCAAGGGGTGTGATGAGTGTGTGTGTGTTTGTGGGTGCAAGATTCCAACCCCGCAACCGTGCTTTGGAGGAACAGACCCAAGTGTGACGCCGCAGCCCGCAGCCCCCCCCCCCCCCGCGCAAACACGCATTGGGGAGACAGACCCAACGGGTCTGCACTTGGTCTAGTTAGCTTTAAAGTAGTTATGGGTAAATAAACGGCAGACCCACAAGTTATAATTCTGAATTGTGGAAGGCGAACTTTGATGGCGTGAGGCAGGAACTTGCTAAACTTGATTGGAGAAGGTTGTTTGTGGGCTAATAAATGTCCCTAATGTGGGATGCTTTGAAAAGTATGATGACAAGAGTTCATGGCAATGTATGTTCCAGCAAGGCACGCAGGACAAGAAGCTTGGATGATGAGAAAAATTGAGGCGCTGTTCAGGAAATAGGAGGAATGGGACAGGTATTGGAATAGATCAAGTGTATCCTTTGAGGAGTTTCAGGAACTTGCTTGAGGAAATAAGGAGGGCAGAACATACTTAAGGAGGAAAGGATGTCATTACGCTAGAAAGAGTGCAGAGAAGATTTATGCAGATGTTGCTAGAACTCAAGAGCCTGAACTAAAGGAGGAGGTTTGGCAAGCTGGGACTTTATTCCTTGGAGCATAGGAAGCTGAGAAGTGAGCTTATAGAAGTGTATAGGATCATGAAGCAAAAGTACCCAGAGTTTTACCCAGAGTACGACAATCAAGAACCATAGGACATAGGTTTAAGGTGAGAGGGGAATGACTTAATAGGGACCCGAGGGGCAATTTCTTCACACAGAGGCGAGTGGGAATATTGAACGAGCATCCAGAGGAGGTAGCTACTACATCAACATTTAAAAGACATTTGGACAGGTACATGGATAGGAACGGTTTAGAGGGATGTGCGTCAAATGCAGACAATGGGACCAGCGCAGATGGGACATCTTGGTCAAAAGCTGGGCTGAAAAGCCCGATTTCGTGCTACAAGACTCCACAAATCTAAAGGCAATTAATCTTTGGGATCTACTCCCACACAAGGCTGTGAAATATTTTAAGGCAAGATTAGTTCTTGAGAAGTGAGGATGGTAAAGAAGGCATATGGGAAAGTCTCCTTTGTCAGTTGTGGCATTGAGTGCAAGGGTCAGGTAGTCATATTGCAGCTTTACAAAACTTTGGTCAGGCTGTATTTGGAGTGTAGCGTGTTGTTCTGGTCGCCAATTTACTGGAAGGACGTGAAAACTTTAACGGGTGCAGAAGAGGTCTACTGGAATAGACGGTATTAGCTGTGAATGAGAGGTTGGACAAACTTGACTTGTTTTCTCTGGAGCGTCGGAGGTGGAAGGGAGACTTGAAAGAAGTATATGAAATTACAGGTGGTGTAGACAGAATGGACTTAACATTTTCTGCAGGGTGGAAATATCAACAACGAGTGGGCAAAGGGCAAGAGTGTTTAATCATCGTATGCACCGGAACAAAGAAATTCTTACTTGCACTAGCTGTTCAGGCACATTTACAGCAACAACAGAATCAGTTATTCTAGGTAAACCAGACAGTAATATTGCAAGCCAAAGTACATTGTGCAACCATAGTAGTGAAAAGTGGAGATAGGATTGTGGTTAATGTTGTGCGGCAATGTTCAAGACTATAATGTGTTAAAGAAGGAACTGCAGATGCTGGAAAATCGAAGGTACACAAAAATGCTGGAGAAACTCAGCGGTTGCAGCAGCATCTATGGAGCGAAGGAAATAGGCAACGTTTCGGGCCAAAACCCTTCTTCAGACTATAATGGTTGCTGATAAGAAACTGTTCCTGTACCTGTACCTTCTTCCTGATGGTAGCAGCAAAATGAATGTGTGGCCAAAGGTGGACTTTGATGATATTTGCTGTCTTTTAAGAGAGTATAAAGGAGAGGTGGGAGAAAGACGGATTGTTTTCTCCAGAGCATCAGAGGTTGAGGGGAGACCTGAAAGAAGTTTGTAAAATTAGGAGTGGCATAAATGGGGGAGACAGTCAGAAACATTTTCCATTGTGTGGAAATGTCAAAGATTGAGGGGAGGGGAGTGAGGGTGTCAGAGCTTCAAGGCAAGAGAGGAGAAAGTTGAAAGGTGATGTTCAGGGCAAGTTTTTTCACACAGACAGTGGTGCCTGGTATGCGCTGCCACGGGTGGTGGTGAAAGCAGATACAATAGCCGCATTTTAAAGGCTTTCAGATAGGCACATGGACATGCAGGGAATCGATGGTTATGGATCACATGCAGACATTACTGTGGTGTAGTGGTCCATGCTCTACTGGTCTAACCACCGCGGTCCAGACTGCTGGATCTCCTACCTGTGCAGATGAGGTTATAGCTGATGTTAGCCTCGGCGATCATGGGAAGGACATGTTCCTGACAGTAATTCATAGCCAGTGAACGTCCACTGAAAGGGTTCACCAACAGGAGGAGACGCCTGGATCTCGGGAGAAGTTCAAGGCTGATTTCTGCAAACAATGCGCAGATTGTCAGGAACGGGAGCTGCAGACGAGGCCAACCATCCACACCTTCACATCACCCAGACCTTTGCCGATTTCCCACCTCCATCATCCCCTGGCCTCTCCCTTCATCCACTCAGCAGCAGAGCCTTCACAGCCTCTGGGGAAGTAAATTCTAGAAATTCACCCTTGCTCCAGCTCCACTTTACTGGATATGTTCCTCATAACCATCCCAAAGAGCCAAATCCATTCTACGACAGACCCCCTGGTCCAACTACTAATGCCTCACCACCAGAGATGCCTCACCACCAGAGAAGATTGAACAGTACTGCACATGAACAGGCCCATTCACCCCCAGACAGGTCCTCCCACACCAGATTGTCCCAAACATCTCTGCATCCATCTATCTCACCTGGAATACCAACTCTGTCCCAAACCCAAAAACAAATATGTTCCCCTTCCCTGACCCACTCCCGATCCACAAACTCCTTCCCTTCACCGAATCTTCATCTCGCTCAGACCACCCACCCAATCCTTTATTACTTTTCCATCCACAATCCCCTCCCCTTCCAAATACCTGAACCCAATCCCCCCATGACTCACTTCCACCTCCCCCTACATCATCAACCTCTTCCCATCCACCTTCCCTATCCTCAACCACCTCCCTACCCCTGGCTCTTTCTTTCTCCATCTCCCCTCCCCTAAATCCAGACCCTCTTCTTCATGCCCACAGCCCCATCCCTGACCTCTTTTTTTCCTGCCCCTAAATCCAGCACTCCTTTTCCATCACATCTCTTTCGCCATACTTGTCCCCTCCCTCCACTTTCCCGGACCCCAATACCCGTTTTCCCACCTCTACCCCTCTCCCCATCCCAGAACCCAACCCTTGCCCCATCTCTGCCTCCCCCCCCCCCCCTCCTTCGCCAATCCCCCTCCCACCCTTTCTTCCCCCCACCTCCCAGTCTCACCTGACTCGACCGGCACCTCCACGCCCAGCAGCCGGCAGCGGACGGCGGTCACCCATCGCTGGGCCCGGCTCCGCGCCCCCTCCCCGTCCGCACGGAAGCTCTTGACCAACCGCTGGCGTCCCTTGGTGCCGCCCACCAGCCCCTTCTTGGGGAGGTAGCAGTAGAGCGCGAAGTGAGCCTCGCCGTCCTCTCCATCTCCATCTCCTTCCTCCGTCCCCACCCGCTCCCTCCGCCGGCGACCGGCGACCCCCGGCCGCACCAGCCGGCAGCCGATGACATGAGAGAGAGGCAGGACCAGGCGCTTCTCCTGCTCGGGGCGGGGGGCGAGCCTCTGGACATGCAGCTCCTTGCAGGTGAGTGTCAGGGCGTAGCGGGCAGCCCCCGCCCCAAACTCCCCGTGGAGCAGCGCCTGCGAGCTGCCCGACATTGGCCAAGCAGGCCTCGAGCGCCCAGGGGCCTGACTCGGGTTAGAGTGATGGAGGGGCTCCTTCCCCTAAATCAATGCCGCATCCTGAGGCCAACAGGCGGTTTCAAGGCTCCCCCCGCTAGTCACGCCATCGCCATCGCCAGTGGACGTTGATCCCAGAGGCGGAAGTCCCTCGATGACTGACGGCCGCCGCTGCCAATCAGCACCGCGAGAAGGCGGATGCGACCTCGCGCTTGGTTTCTCACACCTTTAATTTCCAACCTGGCGTCCTATCTTGCTTTAACTGTCCACTCGTCATCTTCAAATATCGCTCTATTTGATTTTTAACGCGCCTCTGGGCTCATCCCCCCACATTTCATCGCGGCCTCTTGACCCCGTTTCCATAGAAGCAGCCGGCGACCATCTTGGCGGAAGCGAATGGTAGGCGGGGCTAATACGCCATGCCGCCATGTTTGTGAGGGTGGACGAGGAGTGCGGGGTCGCCGCCATCTTTGATAATGGCAGCGGCGGTGCGGCGGGCTTGTCTTGAGAACCACAAGTGATGGGAAATATATTAGACTATTTGACACCCATGGAATAGACCATAGAACCTTCGAGGCTCCAGAGTTGTGATGTCTCAGACTATGTTTAAATTACCAAAGAGGAATTGTTCAAGAAAGAACTGCAGATGCTGAAAAACATCGACGGTAGACAAAGATGCTGGAGAAACTCAGCGGGACAGGCAGCATCTATGGAGCGAAGGAATAGGCAACATTTCGGGTCGAGACCCTTCTTCAGACCAAAGATTATATGCTCCTCCAGTATCTTTGCTTCAGACTGATTCAAAGCTCAGAGGGGTGGATAAATGTCCATGCCTTGACCAAGTCCATCCTCAGATAATCTGGGAAGAAACTGTGGAGGCATTGCATCATCTTTTGTCACCGTTTAATTTCCACGAGACTGGAGGGTGGCTAATGTTGCATCGTTATTTAAGAAGGCAGCAAGGACAAGCCAAAGAACTACAGGCCAGTGAGTCAGTGGTGGGATAGTTTGTGGAGGAAATTCTGAGACACTGGATCTACCTGCATTTGGATGGGCATGGGCAGATTGGTGATTGTTGGCATTTCTTGGTGTGTGGAAAGTTGTGTCTCATGAGTCTGATAAGAGTTTTGAAAGAGGTTACCAAAAGGACTGAGGCAGCGAGGGCAGTGGAGTGTATCTATATGGACCAAGGCCGGATTTAGATGAAGAGAGGCCCTAAGCTGTTCCACTTGTGAGGGCCCCCCCCCCCCCCAATCCCCCACGACTAGAGGAAGATGGTCCACCAGATTGACACCGATTTGCAGCCGAGCGTGGCCAATGAGATAAGGGGCTGGAAAGCTGCGCTGTATTTGTTTATTTATTTATTTATTGCCACTGCTAGTGTCGAGTTATTGGCTTAAAACACTATTATTCTGAAATGGAGGGCAAGGAAAATAACTGAAGGGTTGTTTAGAGACTAGTGCATTGTGACAGCATATGTAAGAAAGGCCTATGACAGTGTCAAAAATATTATACACCTTGCAGGGCTCTCACTTAATTTTTTTTCACTGTTGTCAGCCGGGCAACCTTGGCAGCTTTTTAAGTTGCCAAATGACAGTTTAGGTGATCATTTAAGACGGGCTTGCATGCCGCATGCGATAATGTGCTTGGACGAAGTGCGTAGTTACCAGTCGGAATTATGCTCAATGAAGCACTCACATATTATTTCTGCTTCAAATAAAGCCACAAACTAAACATATTCACCAATCAAGACATGATATATACCACAATGACATGCAGCAAAATTATAATACAGTATCTCAACTCTTTTTACACTTCCAAAAAAAGATAAAGATTTAGATGATCCGGGCTCATATAGAGCTATATCATTTTTAAATACAGACCAGAAAATTTTAGCAAAGACTTTAGCAAGAAGATTAAGTAAATATATTAGTAAATTGATAAATCCTGATCAAACGGGGTTTATACCCAAAAGATATTCATTTAATAATTTGAGACGCCTGTTTAACATAATGTACTCACATAAAATGGAGGAAGAAGATATATCAATTATTTCTCTGGACGCAGAGAAAGCATTTGATCAGGTAGAGTGGCAGGGTGCTGCAAAAATTTAATATGGGAGGGAATTTTATTACATGGGTAAAATTATTATATGATAAACCGATGGCAAGAATATTAACTAATAATATGCTATCTCCAAAATTTCAATTATCTAGGGGCAATAGGCAGGGATGTGCGTTATCGCCCCTGCTATTTGCCCTTATGATAGAGCCTTTGGCTGAAAGTATAAGAATTCATCCGAATATTCAGGGCTATAATACTAGGGACTCAAATAATAAAATTTCATTATATGCAGACGATATACTTCTATATATTACAAAGTCACAAACGAGCATACCAAATTTATTAAATTTAATGGAGGAATTCGGGTCCTTTTCTGGATATAGAATAAACGGGAATAAAAGTGAAATCATGACGTTAAAACCTCAAGAATCTACACACTTATTGAAGTTCCCCTTTAAAATTGCAACAGAAAAATTTAAATATTTGGGTATTCAAATTACTAGAAAATATAAAGCATTATTCAACGCTAATTTTATACCTTTATTAAATAAACTCAATATGTTGATTAAATTTTGGAAAACGCTTCCTTTATCATTAATAGGTAGAATAAATGCTATAAAAATTATCTTTCTACCACAATTATTATACCTATTTCAGTCTATACCATTATATATACCAAAATATTTCTTTTTTAAATTAGACTCTAATATTACTAATTTTATTTGGGATTATAGATCACATAGAATTTTTTAAAAAACACTTATGTAAACCAAAAGATGTCGGGGGACTTTCACTCCCAAATTTTTTGTATTACTATTGGGCAGTGCATATTAAGAATATAATTTATTGGTTGGACAGATCTACCCAACAGACAGAATGGATAAGAATGGAGAAAGAGGATTGTTTTCCTTGTAATATAGGAACGATCCTCTTCTGCCCGAAAAAACTGAACAACACAATATATAAGAAGAACCCAATTATACACGATACAATAAGAATTTGGAAACAAATAAAATTATCTTTAAAATTAAGAAATTTATCATTGTTAATGCCAATAGTGAATAATCCTTTATTTAAATAATCTCTTAATGATAAAACATATAACCAATGGGAAAGATTGGGAACAAAAAGGATCGGTGATATGTATGAAATGGGAAATCTATTATCATTCCAACAATTACAATTAAAATTTAAACTGAAAAATAACCAATATTTTAAATATCTTCAGATTTGCGATTTCATGAAGAAATACATACAAGGATATCAAAAAATAACTTGACTTACTGGAAGAAGCAATGAATATTAAGGCTGACTCACAAAAATTAATATCATATTTATATAATAGTATTTTAAATATAGACCTACCATCGACAGAGGTACTTAGAGAAGAGTGGGAACGGGAATTAATGATAAAAATTACGACGGTTACATGGGAAAAGTATTTGATATATATACACAAATGTTTGATTAATGCAAGACATAATTTAATTAAATTAAAAATTTTACATAGATTATATTATTCAAAAACTAGATTGAATAAATTTTATCCAAATATATCCCCCATTTGTGATGAATGTCTATCCCAAAACGCAACTATAACACACTCTTTCGTTTCCTGCATAAAACTTTATAAATTTTGGAGTGATATTTTTGAAATATTTACAAAATTATTCAACATAAGAATGGAACCTAATACTGAAATTATTATATTTGGAGTAATGGAAGATGGGAATAAATTGAACTCATCTCAAAATTTATTTTTTAATTATGGTTTAATAATAGCAAAAAGACTAATACTTAAATTTTGGAAAAATACACCAATACCAACGCTTAAAATGTGGATCGCAAGCATGTTGGACACCGCACATCTTGAGGAAATGCGATTCCTCCTAATAGATAAATCAGACCAATTATTAACAAGTTGGTCTCCATTTGTCGTCTTTTTGGAATCATATGGTGCAACACAATTGTAGAAGCTAACTGTTTCAGGACTGGGTGAGGGATGGTCAAGATTATAAATAATGCTCTCCTTACTTTTATTTTTTTTTTAACTCTTTTTTCTATTTTATTTTCTTCAACTTTCTTCTTTCACTCCTTTATTTTCTTTTTCAGACACATAGAAACATAGAAACATAGAAACATAGAAAGTAGGTGCGAGAGTAGACCACCAGGCCCATCGAGCCCGCACCGCCATTCGCTCATGGCTGAACACTAAACAGACACCCTTACCCACAAACAGTAGACACAAGACACAGAACACAAGACACTACCCTCCCCTTTATATCGCTATCACCCCTCTCCACCCCAAGAACCGCGTGATCTCCTGGGGGAGGCAAAAAACCGGATAAAAACCCAGGTCCAATTCGGGAAAAAAATCCGGGAAATTCCTCTCCGACCCCAATCCAGGCAATCGACACTTGTCCAGGAGATCACTCAGGTCTTACTATACTAACCATACCTAGGTCCATATCCCTGCCCTCTCCCCGTAGCCCCTTATCCCCTTGGCAGCTAAAAAACCATCTATTTTAGACTTAAATATATTTAATGTTTCTGCTTCCACTGCTCCCTGGGGCAGTGAATTCCATAAATTAACCACCCTCTGGGTGAAGAAGTTCTTCCTCATCTCAGTTTTAAAAGAGCCCCCTCTTATTCTACAACTATGTCCCCTAGTTCTAGTTTCCCCGATCATTGGGAACATCCTCGGTGCATCCACCCGATCAAGGCCCCTCACGATCTTATATGTTTCAATGAGATCGCCTCTCATTCTTCTAAACTCCAAAGAGTAGAGTTCCAGCCTACTTAACCTTTCCTCATATGTCAATCCCCTCATTGCAGGAATTAATCTTGTAAACCTTCGCTGCACTGCCTCCAGGGCCAGTACATCCTTTCTATATATCTCACGTTTTTCTATCCATTATTATCTCATTTCTTTTTCTTATTCTTTATTATAATGTTAAAAAAAATAAGAAGCTGTACATGAAATGTACAATGTAAATATATATTAGGCACTTTGGTGCCATATGATTGTACTTACTTCTAATAAAAAAAAATTAAAAAAATCTTTTTACATGTTGCAATGAATGCAATTTCTATTTCTTTCCACTTCCAAACAAAAATGTGGTTGGATTATTCAGCATATGATCAGCCTCGGTGAGACCAAGCGCAGGCTTGGTGATCGCTTCGCACAACACCTCCACTCAGTTCGCAATAACCAACCTGATCTCCCGGTGGCTCAAAACACTTCAACTACCCTTCCCATTCCGAATCCGACTTTTCTGTCCTGGGCCTCCTGCTCATATTTGCTTGGGTAGTTTACACCCCAGCGGTATGCACATTGGTTTTCTAATTTCAGTTAACCCTTGCTTGCTCCCTCCTTCCCCTCCCATTCCCAGCTCTCCCACAGGCTACTGTCTCCGCCTCTTCCTTTCTTTTTCATGTCACCCCCATTGCCATACTTGTCGTTTTAATTAAGTTCAAGACAATGGGGCTGTACATTGGCCATAAAGTTACTGCCTAAAAGTGCCAGAGACCCGGAATTGATCCTGAATATGAGTGCTGTCTGTATGGAGTTTGCTCCTTTTCCCTTTGATCACATGGGTTTTCTCCGTGTGCTCTTGCTTCCTTCCACATTCCAAAGGTGTGCAGGAACCTATTACAGACCCAACCCAAAACGTAATATTTTCCTTTTGTCCAGAGATTCTGTCTGACCTGTTGAGTTACTCCAGCTTTTTGTGTCGATCTTCAGTTTAAACCAGCATCTGCACTTCCTTCATACACACACGATACTATACTATAGAACTATATTAATCCCAGGAGGGAAATTGTGTGTGTGTGTGGGTATATATATTATACACACACACACACACACACATATATATATTTATATAGTTATATATTCATATATAAATATACACCGTTTTGTTTTCTCGTTTATAACATTAAAGAGTACTATGTTTACATATTCTGTTGTGCTGCTGCAAGTAAGGATTTCATTATTCTAACTGGGACGTGAGAGAATAAAACACTCTTGACTCCTGACTTACTCCGCTACTGTGTGGGAAAGAACTAGTGTACGGGTGATCAGTGGTCGGCGTGGACTCAGTGGGCTGAAGGGCCTGTTTCCACGCTGTATCTTTAAATTAAACTAAAGACACTAAAACCAGAGGGTGTCTAAAGAAGGGTCTCTACCCGAAACATCACCCAATTTCTTCTATCCTGAGTTGCTGGCTGCTCCATGGAGTTCCCCCGCACAATTAAAGCATGGAATAGTCTTCACTCTACCATAGTTACCCAACCAGACGCAACTAAATTTAAGGTACCTCTTTTTTCCCCCAAGAACCCTTTTTTGCTTAAGTCCAAGTTGAGAGTCAAGAGAGTTTTATTGTCATGTGTCCCAGATAGGACAATAAAATTCTTGCTTGCTGCAGCATAACAGAATATGTAAACATAATACAGAACAGGAGATTAGAGATTAGAGATTAGAGATTCCTTTATTTGTCATTCAGACCTTTCGGTCTGAACGAAATTTCGTTGCCTGCAGTCATACATATAATAATAAATAACAAAACACACAATAAACACAAATTAACATCCACCACAGTGAGTTCACCAGGCACCTCCTCACTGTGATGGAGGCAAAAGTCTTAAAGTCTCTGTCTCTTCCCTCCTTGTTCTCCCTCTGCGCTGAGGTGATCCAGGCTTCTGATGTTGTGACCCCACCGGGTGATGGTAAGTAAGGCAATCCCGCGGCTGAATCCGTGCTCCGTCCGCGACGGGCCGGTTCAAACTCCGCGGCGCGGGTTGGCCGAGGCTGCCGAAGCTGCCGCCCTCCAGTCCAGCGGACGCAGCTGCAGTTGCGGGAGCCCCAGAAAAACAGGTCACCAACCTGTGACCTGCGCGCTCCCGAAGATGTCCACTGGGCCAGCTGCGGCCGAGCCCCGGATTCAGGTCGCCCCCAGTGTCTTTGGTCGCCACCGCCGGAACGCCACCGCAGCCCCGAAGCAGGCCAGCCCCGCGCTGGTAAGTCCTGGCTCTGCCTCCGGAGCCTCGAGGTCGGTCGGTCGCTCGCAGTTGGAGTTGGAGGCCGGCAGCTCCGCCATTAGGCCTCAGCGCAGACGGAGGCAGAGAAGGGGGATACGACAAGAAAAGTCGAGATAAAAGTTCAGTGTGTTTATATACCATAGACCATATATATACACAATAAATAAACAGATAAAATGCAATGGCTGTTATTGTTCAGTCCTCTACCACCTCCAGTTTAAATTCCATTTAGAATATTTATGGAGGACCAGTAAACCAGAAGCAAGAGTTACTCCAGGGAGTTGCTCCTGATCCAGGGTCAGGGAGTGATTCTGCGTTGGTTTTCAGCGCTGGCGGCGAGGCAGCGACCGGACAGCAATGGCGGCCAGATCTCCCACAATTCAAAGCGAGGGAGAAAGTGCCCAACACCGACCAGTTGCCGTGTCAGTGCGCATGCGCAGGGCGGCCGATGATGTGTGCAGGGGGGGGACGTGCAGTGCGCATGTGCAGGGGGAGGACGTGCAGTGCGCATGTGCAAGGCGGCCTACCGTGCCGGCGGATGAGGAGCGAGCGGAGAGCGGAGCCCTGCGGCCCGGACACGCATGGCGGGGGGAGACGGAGAGTGAGAGAGAGAGAGAGAGAGAGAGATAGAGAGGAGGGCCGCCCAGATTTGAACGACAGGTGTCCTGCCTTGGCCGGAGCCGCCCTAGATTTCGAGGCCCTAGCCTTCAGTCTATGAAGCCTAGTGGTGAATCCGGCTCTGCGAGGTCCCCCTAGATCTCGAGGCCCTAAGATTAAGCTTGTCCAGCTTATACGTAAATCCGGCCCTGATATGGACTTTAGCAAGATCTTTGACAAGCTCCCGCAGGAGAGGCTAGTCCGGAAGGTTCAATCACATGGAATCCACGATGACCTGAACAACTGGATGTAGAGCCTGCTTGGAAGAGGAATAGTAAGATTAAACGAGAACTTACCAGTTTGAAGTTTGATCTTTATTTTATGAGGTGTTACGATGAGCGATTACGTGAAGAAGTCCCGCCAGTCCGCATGCTCGTCAATCTTCAAAGCAGCAGTGTGAAATCACAGGAAACAGTAATTGAAGTAACATAGTAAGATCAGAAACCTAGATCTACCAGACGATCTTTGTGATATGAGGGTTGGGAGCGGTGGGCACGTAATCGCTCATCGTAATTCCTCATAAAATAAAGATCAAACTTCAAACTGGTAAGTTCTCGTTTAATCTTACTATTTTACTTCGGAGTCACGTGAGTGATTCCATGAAGACTTCACAGCTCTGATTTCATGCCGTGGATACGAGTCCATGCGACACACTGCCTCGGTTGACACAGGATGAGTCATAACAAATAAAGCATTCAAACATAATACAGAATTAAACATGCTGATGCTTTATTTAACAAAAAGGAAAATAATAGCGACCCCTCTGTCCCAGGGGGAAGCTACAAAACAGAATTTAGAATGGTGTGCCCAAATACCCCCGTATGATAAATCCTTTCAAACGTCAATTCACTGGACCATCCTGCGGCTGCGAGGATTTGGTCGAGAGGGACGTCCTGTGCCCTCGTTGATGCCGCCCTGGTGGAATGAGATTTAAAGACATCAGTGTCCACTCCGGCACAAGCCAGAACCTGTTTCAGCCATTTTGAGGTGGTCTGTACCGACACCTTTTTATGAGTCTTTTTGTGACTGATGAATATCGCCAATTTGGAGCCTCTGAGGCTTTTGGTGACCTTGATATACTGCTGTAAGTACGTAACTACACATAGCCGAAGGTCTATGGGGTATGCCATAAAATTAAGTTTAAGCCCTGACGTCCCTGGCCTGCTCTGCTTAAGTAAATCATAAACATAAAAGGTTATGTTGTTTACAGATGAAACCATCCTGTCTAGACGAAGCTTCTGTAATGTCTGGACGCGTTGCGCTGAAACCAGCGCCATGAGCATAACCACTTTAAGAGTGAGTCTGGGCAATGACAGATGTTGCTGGAGCCCATTGGCGAAGCAGCGCGAGAACCACGCTCACATTCCAGATTTCTGTGTATCTGGGCCTGGGGGGATTGCAGTTAAAAACACCCTTCATGAACCGAGATATTAAAGGGTGAGACCCAATAGGACCTAGTCCCGATCCTTGCCACAGGTCGGACGATAAGGCACTCCTGGCAATATTGATGGCACTATAGCTTAGTCGCTCATCAAAATATAACGTGGCAAGAAATTCCAACACGTCAGGCACGCTTGCCGTGTGATATGAAATGTTCGACTGCAAGCAGAACATCTCCCATTTCTTGATATGAGAAACGTATTGGTTTTAAGTACTATCCCTCCAGGCCGCAGTAATCACATCCACCGTACGCCCTGATAGTCCGAGCCCCAGGAACGGTCTCCTCAGAATCTGCAAATTAACAGAATAATATGGTCATGTAGCGGATGATTTTCCCCAGTTACAGGATGAACCAGCAGGTTACTGCTTTTGGAGATAGCCATAAAAGGCTGTGTTTTTTTAATCTTAGAATTAGTGGAAACCATGGTTGTGTAGGCCAGTCGGGGACTACCAAAATGCCTGAGGCGGAGTCCTGCTCGATCTTAAGCAAGCACCGACTGATGAGGCAAAATGGGGGAAATGCATATAAAAACATTCCACCCCAGTGTAGCGAGAATGCATCTACCGCTACTGCCCCTGGGTCTGGTCCCCATGAAACATACTTTGGTAACTGGTGATTCAATCTGGATGCAAACAGATCAATCTCTAGTACACCATACCGAGTGACAATATCATTGAATATTTCCCGATTCAACATCCATTCTGTGTTATTGAATTTTCATGATCTGGTGTCTGCCACCATGTTAAATCTACCTGGTAAGTAGATAGCTGAAATCCAGATGTTTCTTGTAATACACCAGTGCCAAATAAGGTTAGCCAACTTATCACATGATACTGATTTGATTCCACCCATGTGATTAATGTATGCTACCGCTGTAGTGTTGTCAATCTGAAGCTGCACATGCAAATCATGCATATTAGTACAATACGCCTTTAGGCCATAGAGTGCTCCCAACAACTCTAAATAGTTAATACCATGTGATTGAAGAAGTAATGCCTCATGCATATTCCATCTGCCACCACAGCTGGAGATGGTATCAGTAGCTCCCCATCCAAGAGCACTAACATCAGTTTGTAAAACAACTGAATGTCTGTCAATCCGAATTTTGCTGGAGCAAAGCCAAATATTTGCTATCCACTATTGTAACTCAGCAACGGCTTCAGCTGGTAACTGCATAGGTCTATCAAAATGACCTGCATGCCTTTTGAGTGCGTGCTCCTTTGCACGTTGCAAATTTTGATAATGCAGAGGCCCAAACTGTGCGGCTGGAAAAGCAGCCACTAATTTGCCAATTATACTAGCAACCTGCCGAATAGAAGATTGTTGCTCATCAACGAGCTTGTTACAGGCTTCTAGTAACTCTGACCTCTTGCCTGGAGGCAGAGTCACAGACATGCGAGTTGAATTAATGGTGAACCCCAAATAATCAATGACTCTAGATGGGATCAATTTGGATTTAACTGGATGGATGAGAAACCCCAAACTTTAAAACATGAGTTTGGTAGATGAAACAGAAAATTCAGCTGATTTCTGAGTCTTGCCTATGATTAGGATATCATCCAAATAGGCCATTACAATATGATTCTGAGCCCGGAGTAGGCCCAACACCGGTTTTAACAATTTTGTAAATAATCTAGGAGCCGAAGTTAAACCATTAGGCAATGCTTCAAACTGCCACAATTGCTTCATCCAGCTAAATTTCAAATATCTCCGATGATTGTAATGAATGGGTACTGAATAGTATGCATCTTTGAGGTCTATGCATGCCATGTAGCATCCTTTTGAAAACAACTGTTTGGCAGTAACAAAAGTTTCTATTTTGAAATGTTTATACTGCACATAGGAGTTAAGCCGAGTTAGATCAAGAATGATTCGACACCCACCATCCTTCTTCTGTCCAGGGAATATATTAGACACAAACTGGTGAGATTGATGAACAGACTTCTCAATTACCCCTTTTTTAGCTAGTGTTTTAATTTCAGTTTGTACATCTAAGGACTCTTGTTGTGAAAAGACAACGTCCGGCTAGGTGTATGCTGTGTAGGTGGGCTTAATTTGAAAATGAATTCAATTTGGAACCCTAGTATACTGTGCAGTATAAACGAGTCTGATGTTATACAACACCACTGATTGAAAAACAAATGTAACCTCCCACCAATTTGTAACTGGCCACCTACCTCCATGGTTGGTGGAATGAACTTCTGCCCCCGTGTTCTGGAGGAGAATGTTGGCGTGTGCGAATTGCGCATAGTTGGCAAGGTCCGGCTTGGTCCTTGGCCTGAAGCCGATTCAGCGGACCGCTTGTAGGGGTGCTGCCACCGGGGAGGATTTTTGCTAGCCGGTTGTGCTCTTATGAGGCCAACCGTTTTTGCCTCATCATCCAAATCTCAGACCTGTTTCGACAGGTCGTCACCGAACAGCAAATTCGGCGGCTGCACGTTGCTTGTTTTGCATAGAGCTGCAAACTTTGGATTCAGCGTAGGGCGGATTGCACTCTTCCTCAGACAGTAAATCACGAAATGTGCATTGCACATGAGGGCAAGAGCATCCTGCTGTACTTCAGACAGAGCCGCACCATCAACCGATCTGGCAAATGCTGTAATTCCTGAAGCAAGCAGCTTAAGAATCTTTTGGAGCCTCAGTTCTTGGGCTCTCATTCCCGCTCCCATGTGACTCCAGATTGGGTGGTTCACAGCTGGGACCTTGAGTGATGTACAATTGGCCGGTGTCTGGTATTTTTTGGAGGTTTCCTCCATCGTGAGGTCTTGTAATTGATGTGAGACCATATAATTTATGGTCATGGCCAGATCCTCATCCAGTGGTCCCCAGATCCGGCTAGTATGGCAAATTTAGATGCCATGCTTGGCACCCCTGATTCCTGGCCTTGTTGCCTGGAGGCATGCTCACCAGCTATACCCCCGACCTCGGAGTCAGAACAAAACTGACTCGGTGTACTCTCCTTCTCCAAGAGGGAGACATTATGCAGCCCTTCTACAGGTGCTGCTGCCACGGGCCCCCGAGGAGACCCGCGGATATAAAGCTCATCTTAGG
This sequence comes from Malacoraja senta, assembly GCA_038087875.1. NCBI lineage: Eukaryota > Metazoa > Chordata > Chondrichthyes > Rajiformes > Rajidae > Malacoraja > Malacoraja senta. The sequence continues at coordinate 6,542,800 of CM075997.1, read as the reverse complement.
TATGTTACAATACTTACCTTCAGCGGCGCTGTAATTCTGCCACTGTCCGTGTGCACGATTTTGGCGCCTTTAAGGGGGGGCGGGGTTAAAGCGCGGGTTTCTCCTCCCTTGTCCTGAATTATATTTTGTTGGAGTACCAGCCTCTGTGAAAGAATCGTTCCGGGTGCCGTTTTGCGTAGTTTGTTTAAAAAATCTCCCAACAAGTTCAGCGTTGGAATCATTTTAAAATCATCTTCTGAAGCGTCAACGCCAACAACGGGGACGGATTTCACACAAGGGAAAGGTAAACGAATGTGCTTTATTTTAATGTATAAACGTTCTGCTTAAGAAGCCTTTAATTCACATTTTTACATGCGACACGTGATTTTTCCCCCCGAATTAACGGCAGTATTTTTCATGCCAATACGGGGTTAAATTCACCGCAAATGAACGTTCCAAATAATCGCGTTCCAGAAATCCCCATTCGCAAGATGATATAAATTCCCATTAATTTACAAGGTATTAAACATTCAATTCCTTCCATTTGGCCTGTAAATTCATGAAAATTAGATTTAAAAATTATGTTATATTGTGAATTATTGTGTGAATGTTATTTGGACACTTAGGCTATTTAAAAATGTTAATCTATTCTTAAGAAATTGATAGATGTTTAGATCTAGTAATTGAATTTTGTAATTAGCTACAATTAGGTAACTAACTAATTATATGCTTTACTTTCATGTCTTCGAAGTAAGATTGTTTCATATTTGTTTCAGAATGCTTCAATCTATAATAACTGAAAATCTATCAATTTCTTAAGAATAGATTAACATTTTTAAATAGCCTATGTGTCCAAATAACATTCACACAATAATTCACAATACAACATAATTTTTAAATCTAATTTTCATGAATTTACAGGCCAAATGGAAGGAATTGAATGTTTAATACCTGTAAATTAATGGGGATTTAATTCATCTTGCGAGTGAGGTTTTCTGGAACGCGATCTTTTGGAACTTTCATTTGCGGTGAATTTAACCCCGTATTGGCATGAAAAATACTGCCGTTAATTCGGGGAGTAAAATCACCGTGTCGCATGAAAAAATGTGAATTAAAGGCTTCTTAAGAAGCACTTTTATACATTAAAATAAAGCACTTTCGTTTACCTTTCCCTTGTGTGAAATCCATCCCCGTTGTTGGCGTTGACGCTTCAGAAGATGATTTTAAAATGATTCCAACGCTGAACTTGTTGGGAGATTTGTAAAACAAACTACGCTAAACGGCACTCGGAACGCTTCTTCCACAGAAACTGGTACTCCAACCAAGTATAATTCAGGACAAGGGAAGAGAAACCCGCGCTTTAACCCCGCCCCCCCTTAAAGGCGCCAAAATCGCGCACACGGCCAGTGGCAGAATTACAGCGCGACTGAAGGTAAGTTTTGTAACATACCTACACATTATATGGAATTCAAGATTCTGATGGCTCGGGGGAAGAAGCTGTTGCAGAACCTGGCCGTTCTGCTCCTTATACTGCGATACCTTTTGCCCGAGGGCAGCAGAGTGAACAGTCCATGATGGAGATGTGTGGGGTCTTTTATAATGCTCTTGGCCTTGGACAAGCAACGTTTGCACGCAATGTCCCGGATTGAAGGAAGAGAAGTCCCAATGATTTTTTCAGCCGTCCTCACCACTCTCTGCACGGACTTCCAGTCGGAGGCTTTGCAGTCCCCAAACCAGACAAAGATGCAGCTGGTCAAAATGCTCTCTATGGTGCCCCTGTAGAAAGTGGTGAGGACGGGATGGGGGAGGTGAGCTCTTCTCATCCGGCGCAGAAAGTGCAAACGCTGCTACGCTCTCTTAACTAGTGATGCAATGTTTTGTGACCAGGTCAGACTGTTCGTGATCTGCACCCCCAGGAACTTAGTGCTACTGACCAACTCCACATCAATGTCATTAATATGTGTAGTGATGTATGACTGTGTTGGTTTCTCCTGAAGTCAACGATGACCTCCTTTGTCATCAAGGACCCACACCGTCCTGGCCACACACTCATCTCACCATTGCCATCAGGAAGAAGGTACAGGAGCCTGAAAACTGTAAAGTCAAGGTTTAGGAACAGCTGCTTCCCTACAGCCATCAGCTATTGAACACAACAACGAATAAGCTCTGTAATTTGTTTACATATTCATACATACTGTTGCACTGCACCAAGTAAGAAATTCATTGTCCCATCCGGGACATATGACAATAAAACACTCTTGACACCTGACGTGCTGAGATACTCCAGCCTTTTGTGCAAAAAAGCATATGCAGCTCCTTCCTGCACGAATCATAATTGTCACAGTCTGCCCTCTCCTCATTCTCATCCACTTCACCTCCCAGTACTTTTCCACCGGGCCCTCCTTCTCCTCTCCTGCCTGCCTGCCACTCCCCGTCTCATCAGCCCAACTCTCCTCACCTGTGGCACTCAGTTGCCTCTGATCACCAATTAATCCGGTATATAGGCTCTCCTCACCGTTCACACAGTGCCAGATTGTTCTCAGCATTCATGCAAGACTCTCCAGCGATTTCCCGACTGCCTACACAGATTCGAACCTGCCTGCCCGCCCCTCTTCGGAACCCTCGCTCAATCCTTTTTTTTTTTTGAAAATATTTTTTATTGGAGATAAGTACACAACCTATTAACATCATTACAGTCTTACATTTTTGAATTGATAATATTGTCAATTATTATTACATTGTCTCCAATACCTTTTGCCTTTTTTTGTTGTTTTTTTTAAACTAGATCGAACTAAAAAGATAGATGAAGTAAAGAAAGAAAAGAGAGAGAAGAAAAGAGAGAAAAAGAAAAAAAGAAAAAAAAAAACAGAAAAGAAAAAGATAGTTAAAGAAGAATGGAAAAATTTATTAAAATAAAAAACTTCATTCGAGATATATTCGTACATTTCAGAGTATAGCATTTCATCCATTCTTTAGCCCGAGTGTTAGTCAGGTTCCTGTGCTGAACCATTCTGACCCTTTAAATAATCAATAAAGGGAGACCATGTTCCAACGAATAATTCCTGTTTGTCCAACAGGGAAAATCTGATTCTTTCCACGTTTAAGGTCCGTCATTTCTATAATCCACATTTTGATTGTGGGGGTTATAGGGCCTTTCCAAAATTTTAGAATTAATTTTTTTCCCGTTATTATACTATAATCAATAAAGTTTCTTTGTGTTGTTGTAAATGTTTGATTTAATTCTAATGTTCTGAGTATTATTAATTTTGGATCCGGTTCCAATTGTGTGCTGGTCACTTTAGATATTATACTAAAAATATTTACCCAGAATTTTTTATTTTTATACAGTCTGCAAACATATGAGATAAGGCAGCTTCTAAATGTTGACATTTATCACATATAGGTGAGATATGTTGAAAGATTTTATGTAATTTTGTTTTTGAATAATGTAACCTATGTATTACTTTAAATTGTATTAAAGAATGTCTGGCATTTAATGAACATTGATGTATGTGTTGTAAACTTTCTTCCCAAGTATCTTTCGTTATTATTTGATTTAATTATTTTTCCCATGTTTGTCTGTGTAAGTCCGTCGATGGGATGTCACTGTCTAATAAAATATTATATATATAAGATATTAATTTTTCTGTATTAGGATGTTTATTCCAACATTCGTCAAGAATTTCTGAATTTCTAATTCGAAAATTTTGAGTATTCGATTTTACATAATCTGAGTTGAAGATATCTGAAAAAATCATTTCCTCGGACTCCATAAGTCTGTTGCAACTCCTGAAATGTCAGAAAAGTGCCTTCCTTGTAAAGTTGTCCCATATTTTTAATTCCATAATTCTTCCATTGTGTAAAACCCCTGTCCAACCATGAGGGCTTAAACAAAGGGTTATTCACAATTGGAAGAAAAAGTGATAAATTATCTAACTTTAATGTCTTTTTTAATTGTTTCCAAATTCGTATAGCACTAAATATTATAGGGTTTTCCCTATAAATTTTTTTGTTTAATTTAGACGTAGCAAATAATATCGAGCCGATATCAAAAGGTAAACAATCTTCCTTTTCCATTTTTAACCAATCTGGTTGTTGATCTATTTCTTCCAACCAGAAATTCATGTTTTTAATATTAACTGCCCAAAAATAAAACAGAAAGTTAGGTAAACCAAGCCTCCATTTATTTTTGATTTACACAAATGTCTTTTGTTTATCCTATGATTCTTATAATCCCAGATAAAATCATTAACAATGGAATCCAATTTTTTTAACAAGTTTTTTGACAAATATATCGGAATTGTCTGAAAAAGGTATAATATTAGCGGTAAAAAAATCATTTTTATGGCATTAATTTTGCCAACCATTGAGATAGGAAGTGTTTTCCAATATTGAATTTTCTTATGTAGTTTGTTCAGTAATGGGGGAAAATTTGCTTTAAATAATGATGTATATATCTTAGTTACGTAAATGCCTAGGTATTTAGATTTTTCGTTTACTATTTAAATGGAAATTGTTGTATTATCTGTTTGTTGTGTTCCCTTATTGGCATAATTTCACTTTTATTCCAATTTATTCTGTATCCTGAGAGTGAACCAAATTGGGTTATTAGCTTTAATAAGTTTGGAATACTAATTTCTGGTTTTGTAATGTAAATTAGTACATCATCTGCGTATAGAGAAATTTTATTCACTGTGTCCTTTGTGTTATACCCATGTATTTCCGGATGACCCCTAACTCTTTCTGCGAGTGGCTCAATAGCAAGCGCAAATAATAATGGAGATAACGGGCATCCTTGTCTACAACCTCTAGATAGGCTGAATTTAGATGACAACCTTTGGTTTGTTAATATTCTAGCCGTAGGGTTTGTATATAACAGTTTTATCCATGTGCAGAATTTCTCCCCTAGCTGCATATTTTCCATCACCGAAAATAAATAAGACCATTCAACCTGATCAAATGCTTTTTCAGGGTCAAGTGAGATTATTGCTAGATCTTCATTAATAATTCTCTTAGAATAAATAATATTAAATAATCTTCTTAGATTATAATATGAGTACCGTTTCTGAATAAAGCCTGTTTGGTCAGGGTGTATTAATTTATTCATCACTGTACTTAATCTATGCGCTAGTATTTTAGTTAATATTTTCTGATCTGTATTTAAAAGTGCAATTGCTCTATATGATCCCGGATCTTCCGGATCTTTATCAACTTTAAGAATAACCCTCGCTCAATCCTGAGCCTCTGGGTGAGTACAATGTACCCATTCCTGTGTTACAGTATCGGAATAAAGTTCAGTACCAACTATACCTGCCTGATTCTGTGCTGCTATCGGGTCCAAGCTATCCCCGTTACAGTACAATCTGGCCAATAATGGACTCGGCGCACACTACGTCTCCGGCAGACCGCTTCGGGAGGATTGAGCACACGCTCCTGCAGCACGAAGCTATGCTCACTGCCTCCAACTCCGAGATTCGACAGGCTGTGTCAAACCAAGAACAAGCATTGGTTGCACTAGTCACCCAGGTCCAACAGCTGACGACCACCCTCGCCCAGGCTACACCCCATGCTTCGCCTCCGGCTCCGACAGCACCAGCTCCCGGTCCGCCAGGAACATCACCTGAGCCCCGGGTGGGAACCCCGGAGCGTTACCCTGGAGACCCGGAGGGCTGCAACCCATTCATCACGAACTGTTCCATTCTCTTCGCCCTACAGCCCTACACCTTCGCCCAGAAAGCGGCGAGAGTGGCGTTTACCATTATTCACCTGACTGGCAGAGCTCGGCTGTGGGGAACGGCTGAATGGGAGCGACGCACGCCGGCTTGCTCCTCTTTCCAGGCCTTCGCCGCGGAGCTTCGCAAGGTGTTCGGTGAGGTTTCGATGGGTCCGGACGCTGCGGGAGGTCTGCTGGGGTTGAGCCAGAGGAACCAGAGCGTCGCTGACTTCGCCATCGAGTTTCGCACCAGGGCCCGTGAGAGTGATTGGAACGCCCCGGCCCAGTGTGACGCTTTCTTGCTGGGCTTGAATGACTATATCAAGGATGAGTTGGTGTCCCACGACCTTCCTTCTTCTCTGGATGGGCTTATCGAGCTAACGACCCGTCTGGACCAACGCATCCTGGCGAGACGTCGGGAGAGGCGACAGGGACCGGCGGACCGCCAGCTATCCACCCAAGCTCATTTTCCTCCGGAGACTGGACTACCCTCGTCGGGGTAATCGTCGAGGCAACCCGAACCCATGCAGGTGGGTCGCACCAATCTCACCCCGAGGAATGGGAACGTCGGCGTCGGGGGAACCTCTGTCTCTACTGTGGCCTCGCAGGTCATTACATCTCCAAGTGTCCAGTAAAAGGCCAGACTCCCCAGTAGCGGAGGAATTACTGGTGAGTCGAACCTCTGAACGTTCCTCTGCCCGACGCCCTCTTTGTCATGCCCGTCTGCTGTTGTCTGATGGTCCTCACACCCTCGCCACCTTCATAGACTCTGGTTGTGACATCAATCTTATGGACAAGGAACTAGCCCGCCAGCTAGGCATCAGTTGTGTTCCCCTGCCTGAACCTGTTCCCGCCAACGCCCTCGACGGCCATCGCCTGGGGACTGCTTCTCACCGGACGGTCCCAGTGCGCATGCTCCTGTCTGGTAATCACCATGAGACCATCCAGTTCCACATCCTGCAGTCTCCCCATCTTCCCCTCATCCTGGGTTACCCCTGGCTTCAGCGACCCAACCCAACATCGACTGGAGGACGGGGGTCGTCTTGGGTTGGAGCCCTTCCTGCCACCAAGTGTGCCTGAAGCAAGCCTCAGCTCCCCAACCGGCCACCTGCTCCAGTGCTGCTCCAGATCTGACGGGGGTCCCAGCCGAGTACCATGACTTTGGGGAGGTTTTTAGCAAGTCTAGGGCCACCTCCCTTCTTCCTCATCGGCCCTATGACTGCGCCATAGACCTCCTGCCTGGTTCCGCTCCTCCTAGGGGTCGCCTTTACTCCCTGTCCGCCCCTGAGAGAGGCGCCATGGAGAAATACATAAACGACTCCTTGGCTGCTGGTCTCATCCGTCCCTCCACGTCTCCTGCTGGGGCTGGTTCTTCTTCGTGGAGAAGGACAAATCTCTGCGTCCCTGCATAAATTACCGGGGGCTCAACGGCATCACGGTGAAGAATCGCTACCCTCTCCCACTCATCTCCTCTGCTTTCGAGCTCCTGGAGGGGGCCACCATCTTTTCGAAGCTGGATCTACGCAACGCTACCACTTGGTCCGCATCAAAGAGGGAGATGAGTGGAAGACCGCCTTCAACACTCCCACGGGACATTATGACCTTTGGCCTCACCAATGCCCCGGCCGTCTTCCAGGCTTTGGTCAATGACGTTCTCAGAGACATGTTGAACAAGTACGTGTTCGTCTATCTTGATGACATCCTCATCTTTTCACGGACCAAGGAGGAACACGTACACCACATCCAGGCAGTTCTACATCGGCTCCTGGCGAACTCGCTCTTCGTTAAAGCTGAGAAGTGCGAGTTTCACTCCCCGTCAGTCTCCTTCCTAGGATACATCGTTGGCCAAGGGAACATCAAGATGGACCCCGCCAAGGTCGCTGCTGTCACCACCTGGCCCGTTCCTGACTCCCGCAAGCAGCTCCAAAGGTTCCTGGGGTTCGCCAATTTTTACCGACGGTTCATCCGTGGCTACAGTACTGTGGCCGCACCCCTCACGGCACTCACCTCCTCCAAGGTTCCGTTCCGGTGGTCTGCCATGGCCGACGAAGCTTTTCAGACACTCAAGACACGGTTTACATCGGCCCCCATCCTCCAAGTTCCGGACTCGGAGAGACAGTTCGTGGTGGAGGTGGAAGCCTCCGACGTGGGGGTGGGAGCTGTTCTGTCCCAGCGGGCTGCCGGGGACCAGAAGCTCCATCCATGCGCCTTCTTCTCCCGACGCCTGACCCCTGCTGAGAGGAATTATGACATTGGCAACCGAGAACTGTTGGCGGTTAAGTTGGCGTTGGAGGAATGGCGTCACTGGCTGGAGGGAACCGAGCAGCCTTTCTTGGTTTGGACTGATGACAAGAACCTTGAATACCTCCAGTCAGCCAAGAGGCTCAACTCTCGTCAGGCCCGCTGGTCTCTCTTCCTCACCCGCTTCAACTTCTCCCTCTCCTACCGACCTGGGTCCCGCAACGTGAAGCCCGATGCCCTCTCTCGACAGTTCTGGGCAAAGGAGGATTCTGCCTCTGGCCCCAAGACCATCCTCCCGTCCTCGCACAGGGTTGCCTCCCTCACCTGGGAGGTGGAGGAGAGGGTCAAGGCGGCCTTGGAGAACCAGCCGGGACCCAGCACATGCCCTCCTGATCGCCTGTTTGTGGTCTCTGCCCTGCGGTCCAACGTCCTTCAGTGGGCCCACAGCTCTCGACTCACCTGTCATCCCGGCATTCAGCGGACCAAGGAATGGTGCTACGGAGGTTCTGGTGGGCATCGCTGGAGGAGGACACTCGGGAGTTTGTCAACGCCTGTCCCGTTTGCAACCAGCACAAGGTCTCACACCAAGCTCCTGCGGGTCATCTGCTTCCACTGCCTGTACCCCATCGACCATGGTCCCACATCTCCCTGGACTTCGTTACTGGCCTGCCCCCATCCAGGGATCACACCACCATCCTGACCGTGGTCGATAGATTTAGCAAGATGGCTCACTTCGTGCCACTGCCCAAGCTTCCGTCAGCCAAGGAAACTGCCGAGCTCATGTTACTCCACGTCTTCAGGCTCCATGGTCTCCCCGTCGAAGTGGTCTCCGACCGAGGACCCCAGTTTGCCTCTGTTCTGGAGGGAATTCTGCACGCTTGTGGGGGCCACCATGAGTCTGACGTCCGGATTTCATCCCCAGTCCAACGGCCAAACTGAAAAGAAGAATCAGGAGATGGAGACGGCGCTGCAGTGTATGGTGTCCAAGCATCCCTCCTCCTGGTCCCAGCAGTTGTTGTGGGTGGAGTACGCCCACAACACCCTGACAAGCTCGGCCACTGGGCTCTCCCCTTTCCAGTGTGCCTACGGGTTCCAGCCACCACTGTTCCCGGCGCTGGAGAAAGAGGTTTCCTGCCCGTCCGTCCAGGCCTTCATTTGTCGCTGCCGCAGGATGTGGACCCAAGCCAGGGCGGCTCTTCTCCGCTCCGTGGCCCGTTACGCCACGACTGCCAACCGTCACCGCACCCAGGCCCCCACCTACCTCGCGGGCCAGAGGGTGTGGCACCCAAGTTCATCGGTCCCTTTGAGATCCAGAAGGTCATCAACCCAGTGGCTGTGAGGCTCAAGTTGCCTCGTTCCATGCGGGTCCATCCTACGTTCCACATGTCCAGAGTAAAGCCAGTCCGGGAGAGCTCCCTGGTCCCCGCAGTCCCTCCTCCTCGTCTCATCGACGGAGGCCCCGTCTTTACGGTGCACCGCCTCCTGCGCTCCTGCCGTCGCGGGAGGGGTCTCCAATACCTGGTCGATTGGGAGGGTTACGGTCCAGAGGAGAGGTCCTGGGTTCCTGCTCGACACATCCTGGACGCCTCCCTCATCAGGGAGTTTCAGCGGCGTCATCCCGACCAGCCGTCCAAGTCCGCCACTCCTAGCGGGGTCGCCGCCCCTGAGACTCTGTCCCCTCTTCCGTCTGAGGCGCCCAGTGACGACGAGACGGAGCTTTCCTCTGATGCTATGGAGGAGGATGCGGACATGGATGTCTCGGACAAATATTAGCCCTCCTCCGGTCCCCCTCCTCCCACCCAACTCTGCGTGGGATTGGGTTTATTTTCTTTATTGTTTTTTTTTTCCTTTTGGTTTGGGACGTCAGGAGCCGTCCCTTGAGGGGGGTGTTCTGTCACAGGCTGCCCTCTCCTCATTCTCATCCACCACCTCCCAGTACTTTTCCACCGGGCCCTCCTTCTCCTCTCCTGCCTGCCTGCCACTCCCCTCTCATCAGCCCAACGCTCCTCACCTGTGGCACTCAGTGCCTCTGATCACCAATTAATCCAGTATATTGACTCTCCTCACCGTTCACACAGTGCCAGATTGTTCTCAGCATTCATGCAAGACTCTCCAGCGATTTCCAGACTGCCTACACGGATTCGAACCTGCCTGCCCCTCTTCGGAACCCTCGCTCAATCCTGAGCCTCTGTGTGAGTACAGTGTACCCATTCCTGTGTTACAGTATAGGAATAAAGTTCAGTACCAACTATACCTGCCTGATTCTGTGCTGCTATCGGGTCCAAGCTATCCCCGTTACAATAATAATAATACTTTATTAGCCAAGTATGTTTTGCTACATATCGAGGAATTTCATTTGCCATACAGTCATACCAATCAAAAGCAACAGAGCAGACAAAATAAAAAGCAACTGTACACACAAAATGCATTTTAACATGAACATCCACCACAGTGCCTCCTCCGCATTCCTCACTGTGATAGAAGTTGAAAAAAAGTTCAATCTTTCCCTTCTTTATCCTCCAGCGGTCGGGGACTTCTAACCTTCCGTTGACCGGATGATCTTACTCCCGTAGCCGGCGGTAGGCCTTTGTCGTCGGGGTGATCAAGCTCCTGCATCAGGGGGTGAATCTCCACTCCCCCGCGCCGGGCGATCTACCCTGGGTCGGGGCTAGTCGAAAGTCGTGGGGCTTTTGAAGCTCCCGACGTCGTTCTCAACCCGAGACTGCGAACTCCGACGGCCGTGGTAGGACCGTCGATCCCAGGCATGGGATCGGCTCCAATGGTAATTCCACATCCCACAGTGGACCTCAAAGTCAGTCCCGAGCAAGGCCTCCAGGTTCACGATGTTAGGCCGCAGAGCGACCGGAGATATGATCTGGAAAACAATCGCATCTCCGGCAAGGTAAGAGATTGAAAAAAAATTTACCCCGTCCACTCCCCGCATAAAATAAACCAGAGAACATTAACATATACTTTTTAACCACACCACAAATAACAAAAAAAAAGACGAAAAGTACAGACAGACTGTAGGCGAGGCTGCCACCGGAGCGCCACCCGGTGGAAACATTCGGATGTGTCTCGCTTTTCTCTGGGAATCTGGAATAGAGTAGGAAGCAGCACTCTTCCTTTCATCAATTCACTTGGGAAAATGTGAGGGACAAAAATTGTATTGCGGATTCGCAGTGAATAGTAATTATGCAAATAGCGATGGATTTTGCTTACACTCGTACGAACCGTCCACAAAGTTACATGAGAATTTGTGAGCGTGGGGCCCTCGAGTTCTGCAAGTTAATCTGGAGCTCGTGAATTAAAATTGTTCAACCTGCGATGGTCGGGAATCGAACCCGGGTCAACTGCTTGGAAGGCAGCTATGCTCACCACTATACCAGCATCACTACATAACATCAGAGGAGTTCAGGTACTGAATAGTCTCCAGTGCTGTACGATTTGATCAACGTTTGTCGCATTGTTTGCTGACGGATTATTTCTCACTCTGCTGCAGTTCCAGTTCAGCCCACTTGATGCCCCCATCCTCCAGCCGACGGAAATAACACAACACCCGGTGAATCTTCACCCGGGATCAGATTGATGATGAGAGTCGACACCGGCAACCAGTTATGAATTCCCGATCAGTTGCAAATTTTTCCCTGCATCTCGCATGAGGAACTGGATAGTCATTATTCCTTCTCTTCAGAGATGCTGCCCGACCCATTGAGTTCTTCCAGCTCTTTGTGTTTTGCTCAAGATTGCAGCATCTGCAGTTCCATCTATCACCATTTTACATCATTCACCTTCCTACTTGTTCACTGACCCTAAAGAACTCACCACATAACCCACTTGAGTCTTTGTTACCTAGCAGCAAAATGGGGCAACAGGAGCATGCTGGGCCATTACACAGTGGTCTGTGTGTCATAGCGTGAAAACAGGCCCTTTGGCCCAACTCGTCCATGCTGACCAATGCTCCATGTTCAACATAGTCTCTGCTATTCGTCTTTGTTTCAACAACTTTTGCGACAACATATTTCCCAGTGGAAGCAAAACATCTTTCTCATCCACAAATCAACACTGCCCCCCATCTCCCACACCATCCATTCGGCAGAAAGAGGTGTTCAAAGTAGGAACGTATCTGAAGAAGAAACTTTATCATTAAATATTGCTAGTATCATGCTCTGTAGTGTTATCATGTCTTTGCACAAAAATATCCTTCACACTCGTATATATCGCATCTCCGGGCTGATATCCCATCTCTTGCTCAAGGGTTACCTTCACCATATTCAGTCCCTCAATGTCCAGTACTTGATGTCCGTTTCTGAAAGTGTCCCTAGCAACAGCACGGATATTAGAGAGTCTTTTGTTTCGGAGCTATTTGCAATGAACACGAGACAAGGACCGTAGCATCATTCTTCTGACCCTCTTCACAAATCCACACTCTGCGAAGAGGTGGGCAACCATCTCCTCTCCATATTATCCATCCTGAGGGCGACGTGCATTGGTACTAAGATTCCGATGGTACAGGAAGGTATCTGACTGGGATGGCCCTCTATAGTCATTCCACTGATCAGATCGTACACAACAAAAAAGCTTTTCACAGTACCTTGGTAAACATGACAATATTAAAGTTGACTAAACTAAAACCACCAGCCAAGTGTGGTCCTGATGTTGTCAGAGTTTTAGTTTTAGTGATACAGCACGGAAATAGGCCCTTTGGTCCACCGAGTCCGCGACGACCAGCAATCCCTGCACACTCCCACTATCCTACTACACTAGGGACAATTTACAATACTACGAAAGCTATTTAACATGCACATCTTTGGAGTACGGGAGGAAACCAGAGAATCCGGACAAAACCTATGCAACTCACGGGAAGAATGTACGTACAGATAGCTCCCATAGTCAGGATAGAACCTAGGACTTTGTTGCTGTAAGACAGCAACTCTACAGCTGAGCCACAGCTGAATCAGACAAACTGGGCAGTCTGCCCAAGGAACCTGGCCACGGGATCCATCAAGTCATTATTGTGCAGTGCCTGCAGGATGTTCCATGCTGATCACTGCCCAATGGACATGGTCAAAGGTGTTGGTCTGGAAATAACTTTTCCACAAAGGACAGGTCATTCAGCAGGGCCAGATTTAGATGAAGAGAGGCCCTAAGTTGTTCCACTTGTGAAGCCTCCCCCAATCCCCCACCCCCACGACTAAGGAAGATGGTCCACCAGATTGACACCGATTTGCAGCCGAGCGTGGCCAATGAGATAAGGGGCTGGAAAGTTGTGCTTTATTAATTAATTTATTTATTGCCAGTGCTAGTGTCGAGTTATCGGCTTTAAACACTATTATCCTGAAATGGAGGGCAAGAAAAATTACTGAAAGGTTGTTTAGAGACTACAGTGCGTTGTGACAGCATATTTAAGAAAGGCCTATTAAAAATATTGTACACCTTGCAGGGCTCTCACTTATTTTTTTTTCACTGTTGTCAGCCGGGCAGCCTTGGCAGCTTTTTATGTTGCCAAATGATAGTTTAGGTGGTCATTTAAGACGGCTTGCATGACGCGCGCGATAATGTGCTTGGACGAAGTACATAGTTACCAGTCGGCATTATGCTCAATGAAGCATTCACATATTATTTCCGCTTCAAATAAAGTCACAAACTAAACATATTCACCAATCAAGACATGATATATACCACAGTGACATGCTGCAAAATTATAATACATTATCTCAACTTTTTTTACACATTGCAATGAATGCAATTACTATTATTTCTTTCCACTTCCACACAAAAATGTGGTTGGATTATTCAGCGTATGATCAACCTCAGTGAGACCAAGCGCAGGCTTGGCGATCGCTTCACACAACACCTCCACTCAGTTCGCAATAACCAACCTGATCTCCCGGTGGCTCAACACTTCAACTCCCCTTCCCATTCCGATTCCGACCTTTCTGTCCTGGGCCTCCTCCATGGCCAGAGTGAGGCCCACCACATATTGGAGGAGCAGCACCTCATATTTGCTTGGGAAGTTTACACCCCAGCGGTATGCCCATTGGCTTCTCTAATTTCAGGTAGTCCTTCCTTTCTCCCTCCTTCCCCTCCCATTCCCAGCTCACCCACAGCCTACTGTCTCCGCCTCTTCCTTTCTTTTTCGTGTCCCCCCACCCCCCCCCCGACATCAATCTGAAGAATGGTCTCGACCTGAAACGTCGTCTATCCCTTGCCTCCATAGATGCTGCCTTACCCGCTGATTTTCTCCAGCTTTTTTGTCTACCAATGGGATCCCACACTGGCCACATCTTCCCATCTCCTCCCCTGTTGGCTTTTGCAGAGACCGCTCCCTCCATAACTCCCTGGTCAATTCGTCCCTTCCCACCCAAACCACCCCTTCTCCTGGCACATTCTCTTGCAACCGCAGGAAATGCTACACTTGTTGCTTTACCTCCCCCCTTGACTCCATTCAAGGACCCCAGCAGTCTTTCCAGGTGTGGCAGAGGTTCACCTGCACCTCCTCCAACCTCATCTATTGCATCCACTGCTCTAGGTGTCAGCTGCTCTACATTGGTGAGACCAAGCATAGGCTTGGCGATCGCTTCGCCCAACACCTCCGCTCGGTCCGCAATAACCAAACTGATCTCCCGGTGGCTCAGCACTTCAACTCCCCCTCCCATTCCGAATTTGACCTTTCTGTCCTGGGCCTCTTCCAGAGTGAGGCCCACCGTAAATTGGAGGAGCAGCACCTCATATTTCGCTTGGGCAGTTTACACCTCAGCGGTATGAACATTGACTTCCTTAATTTCAGGTAATCCCTGCTTTCTCCTCCCCTTCCCAGCTCTCCCTCAGCCCACTGTCTCTGCCTCTTCCTTTCTTCTTCCCGTCCCCTCCACCCTCACATCAGTCTGAAGAAGGGTCTCGACCCGAAACGTCGCCTATTTCCTTCGCACCACAGACGCTGCCTCACCCGCTGAGTTTCTCCAGCATTTTTGTCTATGCATTCACACAAGTTCTGTTATCCCACTTTCCTCACCCACTCCCTGCACATTAGGGGCAATTTTACAGAGAAAAGTTAACCTACAAAGCCAATGTGTCTTCGGCATGTGGGAGGAAATCCACACTGTTGCAGGGAGAATGTGCAAATTCAACACAGACAGTGCCCGAGGACAGGATCGAACACAGATCTCTGGTGTGTGAGGCAGCAAGTCTACCATCTGTGCCACACACACACACACACAAAATTATACGTTGATAACTTTGGTTACTAAAAAAAAAGAAAATATCCATTTTCAGTTTTAAATCTCCAAGTGACGCTATGTTCCCCTTTACAGCTACTGTATGTTTTAATTAAGTTCAAGACTATGGGCAGTACATTGGCCATAAAGTTGCTGCCTAAAAGTGCCAGAGACCCGGAATTGATCCTGAATATGGGTGCTGTCTGTATGGAGTTTGCTCCTTTTCCTTTTGATCGCATGGGTTTTCTCCGGGTGCTCTTGTTTCCTTCCACATTCCAAAGGTGTGCAGGAACCTATTTCAGACCCAACCCAAAACGTAATATTTTCCTTTTGTCCAGAGATTCTGTTTGACCTGTTGAGTTACTCCAGCTTTTTGGGTCTATCTTCAGTTTAAACCAGCATCTGCAGTTCCTTCCTACACACACAATACTATACGATATAACTTTATTAATCCCAGGAGGGAAATTGTGTGTGTGTGTGGGGGGGTATATATATTATATATATACACACACACACACACAGATATTTATATAGTTATATATTCATATATAAATATACACCGTTTTGTTTTCTCATTTATAACATTGTTTACAGAGTACTATGTTTACATATTCTGTGTGCTGCTGCAAGTAAGGATTTCATTGTTCTAACTGGGACGTCAGAGAATAAAACACTCTTGACTCTTGACTTACTCCGCTAATGTGTGGGATAGAACTAGAGTACGGGTGATCGGTGGGCTGAAGGGCCTGTTTCCACGCTGTATTAAAATCACTAAAACCAGAGGGAGTCTAAAGAAGGGTCTCTACCCGAAACATCACCCAATTTCTTCTATCCAGATTTGCTGGCTGCTCCATGGAGTTCCCCCGCACAATTAAAGCATGGAATAGTCTTCACCCTACCATAGTTACCCAACCAGACGCAACTAAATTGAAGGTACGTCTTTTTTCCCCAAGAATCCTTTTTTGCTTAAGACCAAGTCAAGAATCAAGAGAGTTTTATTGTCATGTGTCCCAGATAGGACAATGAAATTCTTGCTTGCTGCAGCACAACAGAATATGTGAACATAACACAGAACAGGAGATAAAAGTTCAGTGTGTTTATATACCATCGACCATATATATACACAATAAATAAACAGATAAAATGCAATAGGCTGTTATTGTTCAGTCCTCCACCACCTCCAGTTTAAATTCCATTTCGAATATTTATGGAGGACCAGGAAACCAGAAGCAAGAGTTACTCCAGGGAGATACTCCATATCCAGGGTCAGGGAGTGATTCTGCGTTGGTTTTCAGCGGTCGCGGCAAGGCGGCGACCGGACAGCAATGGCAGTTAGTTCTCCCACAATTCAAAGCGAGGGAGAAAGTGCCTAGCGCCGACCAGTTGCCGTGGCAGTGCGCATGCGCTGGGCGGCCAATGATGTGCTGGCGGTGGTTGTGGCCATGTGCAGGGGGAGGACGTGCTGGCCGTAGCAGTGCGCATGTGCAAGGCGGGCTGCTGTGCCGGCGGATGAGGAGCGAGCGGAGAGCGGAGACCCGGCGGCCTGGACACGGATATGGATGGCGGGCGAGACGGAGAGTGAGAGAGAGAGATAGAGAGGGGGGCCGCCCAGAGTTGAACGACAGGTGTCCTGCCTTGGCCGGAGGCCCCCTAGATTTCGAGGCCCTAGGGTGATCTCCCTTTCCTTCTTTGAGGGGTGTTCCCACTTGACTCTGCCCCTAAATCCTTCAATCATCAAAGCATTAAACATAATATTTAGCCGTACTTTTAAGGAGATCAGTAGAGATGAGTAGTTGATGGTCGGTATGGACTTTGTGGGCCAACAGAACTATTTCTGTGCTGTATGACTATATGCTCTCAATGAAGTACACTGCTGTTGGAATAGAGGTGGGGGGGGGGGGAGGAGAGTATTATGAACAGATTACATCAGTGTTTAAGAAAACTGCAGATGCTGGATAAATCGAAGGTAGACAAAAATGCTGGAGAAACTCAGCGGGTGAGGCAGCATCTATGGAGCAAAGGAGGAGTTGGGGGGGGGGGGGATATTCAGCGAGAGTGTGGTGAACAGATTACATCAGTGAGTGTGAAGAAATCACATCCGCGAATCGTTACACATTCCTTGTCACCAGAGATGCTGCCTGAAGCGCTGAGATACTCCAGCCTTTTGTGCAAAAAAGCATTTGTAGTTCCTTCATGCACATATCATGATCATAATACTACTTTATTAGCCAAGTATGTTTTGCAACATGGTGTCAAGTTGGGAAAAGGGGAAGTACAGCAGGATCTGGGGGTCCTTGTTCATCAGTCAATGAAAGTAATAATAATAATAATAATAATAATAGATTTTATTTATATAGCGCTTTTCAGGACTCAAAGTCGCTTTACAATTGAGAGTCAGGAATAAACAAAACAAAATAGAGCAGTAAGACAGAGGGGAGGGGAACATGGGACTAAGGGTATGCAGAGGTGAAGAGATGGGTCTTGAGGCGGGACTGGAAGATGGTGAGGGACTCAGAATTTCGGACCGGTTGTGGGAGGGAATTCCAGAGCCTGGGAGCTGCCCTGGAGAAGGCTCTGCCTCCAAAAGTGCAGAGGTTTGATTTCGGAGTGGAGAGGAGACCAGCTGATGTGGATCTGAGGGACCGTGAGGGTTGGTAGGGGGAGAGGAGGTCAATGAGATAAGGGGGGGCCAGGTTGTTGAGGGCTTTGTAGGTGAGGACCAGGATTTTGTAGGTGATCCGGTGGGAAATGGGAAGCCAGTGAAGTTCTTTGAGAACTGGGGTGATGTGGTGCCAGGATTTGGTGTGGGTAATGAGTCGAGCGGCTGCATTTTGGACCAGTTGGAGTCGTTTGATGCTGCTGGAATTGATTCCGAAAAGAAGAGAGTTACAGTAGTCCAGTCGGGAGGAGATGAAGGCATGGATGAGTCTTTCAGCAGCGGGGGGTGTGAGAGACGATCTGATTTTTGCAATGTTGCAGAGGTGAAAAAATGATGTTTTGACAACATGGCGGATGTGAGGCTCAAGGGAGAGGGTTGAGTCAAGGATCACGCCAAGGTTGCGTGCCTGAGGAGATGGGGAGACAGTGGTGCCGTCGATAGTGAGAGTGGGGTTGTTAATTTTAGTGAGTGTTGATTTGGAGCCAATGAGGAGAAATTCTGTTTTGCTACTGTTTAATTTAAGGAAGTTGAGTTGCAACCAAGATTTGATGGCTGATAGGCAGGAGTTGATATGGGAGAGAGGGGGGTGGTGGGGGGACTTGGTGCTGAGATAGATCTGGGTGTCATCAGCATAGCAGTGGAAGTCCAGTTTGAAGTGACGGAGTATATGACCAAGGGGGAGGATGTAGATGATGAAGAGGAGGGGACCAAGAACGGAGCCTTGGGGAACGCCTTGAGTGACAGTGGCTGTGGCAGAGGTGTGGTTATGGAGAGAGATGAAGTGGGATCGGTTGGAAAGGTAAGAACGGAACCAGCTGAGTGCAGAACCTTCAATGCCAAGGTCCCTAAGTCTGGTGAGCAGGATGTTGTGGTTGACGGTATAGAAGGCTGCACTCAGGTCGAGGAGGATGAGGATATTGAGGGAGCCAGAGTCAGCAGAGGTAAGGAGGTCATTGAGGACTTTGAGGAGAGCAGTTTCTGTGCTATGGAGGGGACGAAAGCCAGATTGGAGGGGTTCGAATAGGTTATACGCGAGGAGGTGGGAATGAAGTTGTGACGCGACGATGCACTCCAGGGTTTTTGAAAGAAAGGGGAGGTTTGAGATGGGGCGGTAGTTAATGAGAGAGGAGGGATCAAGACCAGGTTTCTTTAAGATTGGTGTGACAGCAGCAGTTTTGAAAGCAGAGGGGACAATTCCTTGGGACAATGAGGAGTTGAAAAGATTAGTGAGGTAGGGGCAGAGAGCAGGGAGGCAGGACTTCAGCAGGGGAGTGGGGAGAGGGTCAAGGGAGCAGGTAGTGGGTTTGGAAGAGCTGATGAGTTTGGAGATTTCAGTAGGGGTGACCGGGTCAAACTGGGAGAGGAAACAGTGAGGGGGAGGGGTATGGAGATCAGCGGAGATGTTGAAAGGAGGGGCCTTGGTAGGTGGTGGAGTAGATGCTGGGGAGTCGGGTACAGGGGATAGGGATTGATAGATGGTGCTAATTTTATCAGCAAAAAAGTGGAGGAATGAGTTGCAGAGATCCGGAGTGGAGGTAGGGAGAGTGATGGCTCGAGGCTTGAGGAGGTTGCAGACTGTGGAGAAGAGGGTTCTGTGGTATAGGCAGGGGTCAGTGAATATGGAGGAGAGGTATGCAGATTTAGCAGCAATGAGGGCATCTTTGTAGGCAGTGAGGTGGAGTTTGTAAGCTTCATGGTGGACTGTGAGAGGTGATTTCTTTATGAGTCGTTCAAGTCGGCGACCAATCTGTTTCAGCTTACGAAGTGCAGGTGTGTACCAGGGTGAAGATTTATTGAAAGTTACGGTTCTTGTTTTGGAGGGAGCCAGAGTGTTAAGGGAGGTAGACAAGGTGGAATTGAGATGGTTTGTGAGATCATCAGGTGAGATGTGGGTTGAGTCCAGGGGGAGAGTGGTGGAGAGCAGGTCAGAGAGATGGTGAGGATCGATAGATTTTAGATTACGGAAGGTGATTTCTCGGAGGAAGCGGGGGCGAGGTGTCGGAGAAGGGATGGTGAACCGTATGAGCTTATGATCCGAGAGGGGGAAGAGGCATGGATGGAGGTCGAGTACCGGTTGATTTGTGGAGCAGACCAGGTCAAGGATGTGACCTTTGTCATGAGTGGGAAAGGTGACGTGCTGAGTGAGAGAGAAGTTGTCAAGTAAAAAAGCGAATTCAGATGCGAGCTTGCAGGTGGGGGTCCATATGAATGTTTAAGTCACCAAGTAGCAGCAGACGTGTGGTGAGAGATGAGACAAGTGTGAGGAATTCAGTGAAATCAGATAGGAAGGAGGGGTTTGGTTTAGGTGGTCGGTAAATGAGGATGACTGTCATGGAGGAAAGGGCTTTGAAGGCAAGGAATTCAAATGATGCTACTGGGGGGAGGGGGAGGGAGTTCAGCGATAGGAAAGTTCTGGTTGAAAATAACAGCGAGGCCGCCTCCATGGCGGGAGGGGCGGGGTTTGGAAATATAATTAAACCCAGATGGGGATGCTTGGTTGAGGGAGAAGAAGACATTGGGTTGTTGCCAGGTTTCAGTGAGCAGAAGGAAGTCAAGAGTGTTGTCAAGGATTAGTTCATGGAGGGCAAGGGCTTTGTTGTTAAGCGACTGGGTGTTGAGGAGGGCAAAGTTGGCATTGTGAGAGGGTGGAGGGATGGGGGCAGGCTGGAGAGATCTGAGGTTGTCCCAGTTGACAGTGCATATGGTCAGCTGGGATGGGAGGTGACACGGTTGAGGGGGGGCAGAACGTGATAGAGAGCAGATGGCTACAGGTACAGCATGCAGGTACAGCAGGCAGTGAACAAAGCGAATGGCATGTTGGCCTTTATAACAAGAGGAGTTGAGTAGCGTAGCAAGGAGGTCCATCTGCAGTTGTACAGGGTCCTAATTAGACCACACCTGGAGTATTGTGTGCAGTTTTGGTCCACTAATTTGAGGAAGGACATTCTTGCTATTGAGGGAGTGCAGCGTAGGTTTAGAAGCATAAATCCCGGGATAGCGGGACTGTCATATGCTGAGAGAATGGAGCAGCTGGGCTTGTATGCTCTGGAATTTAGAAGGATGAGAGGTTATCTTATTGAAACATATAAGATTATTAAGGGTTTGCGCACGCTAGAGGCAGGAAACATGTTCCAGACGTTGGGGCAGTCCAGAACCAGGGGCCACAGTTTAAGAATAAGGGATAAGCCATTTAGAACGGAGATAAGGAAACACTTTTTCACACAGAGAGTTGTGAGTCTGTGGAATTCTCTGCCTCAGAGGGCGGTGGAGGCCGGTTCTCTGGATACTTTCAAGAGAGAGTTAGATAGAACTCTTAAAGATAGCGGAGTCAGGGGATATAGGGATAAGGCAGGAATGGGGTACAAATTGGGGATGATCATCCATGATCTCATTGAATGGTGGTGCTGGCTCAAAGGGCCGAATGGCCTACTCCTGCACCAATTGTGTATTATATTGTCTAACATACAAGGAATTTATTTTGCCATACAGTCATACCAATCAAAAGCAACAAAACACACAAAATAAAAAGCAACAGAACACACAAAATACATTTTAACATGAACATCCACCACAGTGACTCCTCCGCATTCCTCACTGTGATGGAAGGTGAAAAAAAGTTCAATCTCTCCCTTCTTTGTCCTCCAGCGGTCGGGCGCCTCTAACCTTCCGTTGACATGACGATCTTACTCCCGTAGCCGGCGGTAGGCCTTTCTCGTCGGGGTGATCAAGCTCCTGCATCGGGGGGG
This sequence comes from Malacoraja senta, assembly GCA_038087875.1. Classification (NCBI taxonomy): domain Eukaryota; kingdom Metazoa; phylum Chordata; class Chondrichthyes; order Rajiformes; family Rajidae; genus Malacoraja; species Malacoraja senta. Next base: position 6,521,245 of record CM075997.1, on the reverse strand, counting down.
AATCTCAGCTCCCCAGCCAGCCAGGCGATCTACCCCGGGTCGAGGCTAGTCGAACGTTGTGGGGCTTTTGGAGCTCCCGACGTCGTTCTCAACACGAGACTGCGAGCTCCTTGATGTTAAACTCCACCGGCCGTGGTTGGACCGACGATCCCAAGCAAGGTATAGGCTCCGATGGTAATTCCACGTCCCCGTGGTGGGGCTCAAAGGCAGTCCCGAACAAGGCCTCCAAGTCCACGATGTTAGGCCGCAGAGCGACCGGAGATATGATCTGGAAAACAATCGCATCTCCGGCAAGGTAAGAGATTGAAAAAAAGTTTACCCAGTCCACCCCCCGCATAAAATAAACCAGAGAACATTAACATATACTTTTTAACCACACCACAAATAACAAAAAAAAAGACGAAAATACAGACAGACTGTAGGCGAGGCTGCCACCGAAGCGCCACCCGGTGGAAACATTCGGATGTGTCTCGCTTTGCTCTGGGAATCTGGAATAGAATGCGAGTAGGAAGCAGCACTCTTCCTTTCATCAATTCACTTGGGAAAATGTGAGGGACAAAAATTGTATTGCCGATTCATAGTGAATAGTAATTATGCAAATAGCCGTGGATTTTGCTTACACTCGTGCGAACCGTCCACAAAGTTACATGAGAATTTGTCAGCGTGGGGCCCTCGAGTTCCGTAAGTTAATCTGGTGCTCGTGAATTAAAATTGTTCAAACTGCGATCGCCGGGAATCGAACCCGGGTCAACTGCTTGGAAGGCAGCTATGCTCACCACTATACCAGCATCACTACATAACATCAGAGGAGTTCAGGTACTGAATAGTCTCCAGTGCTGTACGAGTTGATCAACTTTTGTCGCATTGCTTGCTGACGGATCATTTCTCACTCTGCTGCAGTTCCAGTTCCGCCCACTTGATGCCCCCATCCTCCAGCCGACGGATATAACACAACACCTGGTGAATCTTCACCCGGGATCAGATTGATGTTGTGAGTCGACACCGGCAACGAGTTCCGAATTCTCGAGGAGTTGCAAATTTATCCCTGCATCTCACATGAGCAACTGGATATTCATTATTCCTTCTCTTCAGAGATGCTGCCTGACCCTTTGAGTTCTTCCAGCTCTTTGTGTTTTGCTCAAGATTGCAGCATCTGCAGTTCCATGTATCTTCATTTTACATCATTCACCTTCCTACTTGCTCACTGACCCTGAACAACTCACCACATAACCCACTTGAGTCTTTGTTACCCTGCAGCAAAATGAGGCAACATGAGCATGCTGGGCCCATTACACAGAGGTCTGGGTGTCATAGCATGAAAACAGGCCCTTTGGCCCAACTCGTCCATGCTGACCAATGCCCCATGTTCAAAATAGTCTCTGCTATTCGTCTTTGTTTCAACAACTTTTGCGACAACATATTTCCCAGTGGAAGCAAAACATCTTTCTCATCCACAAATCAACACTGCCCCCCCCCCCATCTCCCACACCATCATTCGGCAGAAAGAGGTGTTCAAAGTAGGAACGTATCTGAAGAAGAAACTTTATCATTAAATATCGCTAGTATCATGCTCTGTGGTTGTTAACATGTCTTTGCACAAAATATCCTTCACACTCATATATATCCCATCTCCGGGCTGATATCCCATCTCTTGCTCAAGGGGTACCTTCACAATATTCAGTCCCTCAATGTCCACTACTTGATGTCCATTTCTGAAAGTGTCCCTTGCACGCATATGAGAGAGTCTTTTGTTTCGGAGCTATTTGCAATGAACATGACAAGGACCGTAGCATCATTCTTCAGACCCTCTTCACAAATCCACACTCTGCGAAGAGGTGGTCAACCATCGCCTCTCCATAGTATCCATCCTGAGGGCGACGTGCATTAATATTAAGATTCCGATGGTACAGGAAGGTATCTGACTGGGATGGCCCCTCTATAGACATTCCACTGATCGGATCGTACACAACAAAAAAGCTTTTCACAGTACCTTGGTAAACATGACAATATTAAAGTTTTTTTTTTTTAATTTTATTTAATTAGAAGTAAGTACATGAATATGGCACCAAGATGCCTAATATATATTGACATGTTACATTTTATGTACAGCTTCTTGTTTTTTTTTAAATAATGAAAAAGAAAAAGAGAGAATAGATAATAAAAGATAGAAAAACGTGTGATATATAGTGTGTGAAAAGGAAAAAAGGGTGAAAGAAGAAAAATGAAGAAAAGAAGATAGAAAGAGAAAGAGTAGAAAGTAAGAGATTTAGGAGATCGTTATCTATATTCTTGACCATCCCTCACCCAGTCCTGAAACAGTTAGCTTCTACGATTTTGTTGCACCATATGCTTCCAAAAAATCGACAAATGGAGACCAACTCGTTAAGAATTGGTCTGATTTATCTATTAGGAGGAATCGCATTTCCTCAAGATGTGCGGTGTCCAACATGTTTGAAATCCACATTTTAAGCGTTGGTATGGGTGTATTTTTCAAAATTTAAGTATACGTTTTTTTGCCGTTATTAACCCATAATTTAAAAATACATTTTGAGATGAGTTCAATTTGTTCCCGTCTTCCATTACTCCAAATATAATCATTTCAGTATTAGGTGCCATTTTTATCTTGAATAATTTTGTAAATATTTCAAAAATATCACTCCAGAATTTATAAAGTTTTATGCAGGAAACAAAAGAGTGTGTTATAGTTGCATTTTGGGATAGACATTTATCACAAATGGGGGAAGTATTTGGATAGAATTTATTCAATCTAGTTTTGGAATAATATAATCTATGTAAAATGTTAAATTGAATTAAATTATGTCTTACATTAATCGAACATTTGTGTATATATATATCAAATACTGTTCCCATGTTTCCTTCGTGATTTTTATCATTAATTCTCGTTCCCACTCTTCTCTGCCTCTGTCGATGGTAGTTCTATATTTAAAATACTATTATATAAATAAGATATTAATTTCTGTGAGTCAGCCTTAATATTCATTGCTTTTTCCAGTGGGTCTAAAGTTATGTTTTGATATCTTTGTATGTATTTCTTCATGAAGTCGCAGATCTGAACATATTTAAAATATTGATTATTTTTCAGTTTAAATTTTAATTGTAATTGTTGGAATGATAACAGATTTCCCATTTCATACATATCACCGATCCTTTTAATTCCCATTCTTTCCCATTGATTAAATGTTTATCAATAAGAGATGGTTTAAATTAAGGATTATTTACTATTGGCATGAACAATGATAGGTTTCTTAATTTTAAAGATAATTTTATTTGTTTCCAAATTCTTATTGTATCATGTATAATTGGGTTATTCTTATATATTGTGTTGTTCAGTTTTATCGGGGAGAAGAGGATCGCTCCTATGTTACAAGGAGAACAATCCTCTTTCTCCATTCTTATCCATTCTGTCAGTTGGGTAGAACTGTCCAACCAATAAATTATATTCTTAATATGCACTGCCCAATAATAATACAAAAAGTTCGGAAGTGAAAGTCCCCCAACGTCTTTTGGTTTGCACAAGTGTTTTCTTTGAATTCTGTGTGATCTATAGTCCCAAATAGAATTGGTAATATTAGAGTCTAGTTTTTTGAAAAAGTTTTTTGGTATATATAATGGTATAGATTGAAATAGGTATAATATTTGTGGTAAAAAGATCATTTCTATAGCGTTTATTCTGCATATTAATGATAACGGAAGTATTTTCCAGAATTTAATCAACGCGTTGAGTTTATTTAATAAAGGTTTAAAATTAGCATTAAATAATGCTTTGTATTTTCTAGTAATTTGAATACCCAAATACTTTAATTTTTCTGTTGCAATTTTAAAGGGGAATTTTAATAGGTTTGTAGATTCTTGAGGTTTTAACGTCATGATTTCACTTTTATTCCAATTTATTTTATATCCAGAAAAAGAACCGAATTCCTCTATTAAATTTAATAAGTTTGGAATGCTCGTTTGTGAATTTGTATATTAAAGTTGACTAAACTAAAACCACCAGCCAAGTGCGGTCCTGATGTTGTCAGAGTTTTAGTTTCAGTGATACAGCACGGAAATAGGCCCTTTGGTCCACTGACTCCGCGATGACCAGTGATCCCTGCACACGACCACTATTCGACATACACTATAGACAATGTACAATATTACCAAAGCTATTTAACATGCACATCTTGGAGTACGGGAGGAAACCGGAGAATCCGGACAAAACCTATGCAGGTCATGGGGAGAATGTACGTACAGATAGCTCCCATAGTCAGGATCAAACCTGGGTCTTTGGTGCTGTAAGACAGCAACTCGACAGCTGAACCACAGCTAAGCCAGAAAAACTGGGCAGTCTGCTCAAGGGACCTGGCCACAGGATCCATCGAGTTATTGTTGTGCAGTGCCTGCAAGATGTTCCATGCTGATCACTGCCCAATGGACATGGTCAAAGGTGTTGGTCTGGATGGAACTTCTCCACAAAGACAGGTCATCCAGTAATGTCCTGCTGATCGCTGCCAGGCCCATCGTTCATAAAACTGGGGGCAGTTAGAACTTCAGCAGGTATTGATATTTGATGTCCACATGCTCTGTACACAGCTTGATACAAAGGATCTGGATTTTTTTCGCCAAAATAAACTTTCTTCAGACTAATATATATACTGTAGCGGCGCCTGCTGGCGCACGCAGATATCGAACCCGGCGTTCGGAAGCCGCGGTCACATGACTCAGGAGGGGCTGCTTGTTTTTGCGCGGTTTCGTTTTTGCGCGGCAGTTCAGCACTGACCACCAGACGTGTCAAGAGAGCCTGCATACTGAAGAGTGAATTTCCGAATAAAAATTTGTTTAAAAATTCAGTTGTCGTTCTTGCGACCGCCAAATTGGTGACCCCGACCTATCTAGCCATCGTTAGACAAGTGGATCATGCAGGAAGACAACGTTCCCACAGAATCGGCCGGCATGCCCGAAGATGCCGGTGCCCCTGCTCGTACCAGGGAAATGCCTCGGCCGATCGTCCATTCAGGCGAACGCGATCGGCCCAAACGAACGCCTCTACGTCCGTGATCGCCATTCCTACCACCGTTTCCTGGTGGACTCCAGTGCCTTTGCCAGCATCCTGCCTCCGAGCGCCCACGATACTCGCGTCGGTAAGGTAGGACCCGTCCTCTCGGCTGTTAACGGGAGTGACATTCGCATTTACGGTACGCGGACCCTGGACTTAAATTTCGACTCCCGCCCGTACAGGTGGAAGTTTACCGTTGCTGATGTCGCCCAACCGATCCTGGGGGCCGATTTCTTGCGCGCGTTCTCCCTGTTAGTCGATGTGCGAGGTGGACGCATGGTCCCTGTGTCGGACCTGTGCCCTGCCAAATCGTCCAGGGGCTGGAGACCTTGCGGTGATTACAGGCATTTGAACGCGTCCCGAACATCCAGGATTTTTTTTTTTTTTTTTTTTTTTAATATTTTTTATTGGAGATAAGTACACAACCTATTAACATCATTACCAGTCTTACATTTTTGAATTGATAATATTGTCAATTATTATGACATTGTCTCCAATACCTTTTGCCTTTTTTTGTTTTTTTTAAACTAGATGGAACTAAAAAGATAGATGAAGTAAAGAAAGAAAAGAGAGAGCAGAAAAGAGAGAGAAAGAAAAAGGAAAAAAAAAAAAAAAAAAACAGAAAAGAAAAAGATAGTTAAAGAAGAATGGAAAAATTTATTAAAATAAAAAACTTCATTCGAGATATAATCGTACATTTCAGAGTATAGCATTTCATCCATTCTTTAGCCCGAGTGTTAGTCAGGTTCCTGTGCTGAACCATTCTGACCCTTTAAATAATCAATAAAGGGAGACCATGTTCCAACGAATAATTCCTGTTTGTCCAACAGGGAAAATCTGATTCTTTCCACGTTTAAGGTCTCCGTCATTTCTATAATCCACATTTTGATTGTGGGGGTTATAGGGCCTTTCCAAAATTTTAGAATTAATTTTTTTCCCGTTATTATACTATAATCAATAAAGTTTCTTTGTGTTGTTGTAAATGTTTGATTTAATTATAATGTTCCGAGTATTATTAATTTTGGATCCGGGTCCAATTGTGTGCTGGTCACTTTAGATATTATACTGAAAATATTTACCCAGAATTTTTTTATTTTTATACAGTTTGCAAACATATGAGATAAGTTAGCTTCTAAATGTTGACATTTATCACATATAGGTGAGATATGTTGAAAGATTTTATGTAATTTTGTTTTTGAATAATGTAACCTATGTATTACTTTAAATTGTATTAAAGAATGTCTGGCATTTAATGAACATTGATGTATGTGTTGTAAACTTTCTTCCCAAGTATCTTTCGTTATTATTTGATTTAATTCTTTTTCCCATGTTTGTCTGTGTAAGTCCGTCGATGGAATGTCACTGTCTAATAAAATATATATATATAAGATATTAATTTTTCTGTATTAGGATGTTTATTCCAACATTCGTCAAGAATTTCTGAATTTCTAATTCGAAAATTTTGAGTATTCGATTTTACATAATCTCTGAGTTGAAGATATCTGAAAAAATCATTTCCTCGAAGTCCATAAGTCTGTTGCAACTCCTGAAATGTCAGAAAAGTGCCTTCCTTGTAAAGTTGTCCCATATTTTTAATTCCATAATTCTTCCATTGTGTAAAACCCCTGTCCAACCATGAGGGCTTAAACAAAGGGTTATTCACAATTGGAAGAAAAAGTGATAAATTATCTAATTTTAATGTCTTTTTTAATTGTTTCCAAATTCGTATAGCACTAAATATTATAGGGTTTTCACTTTAAATTTTTTTGTTTAATTTAGACGTAGCAAATAATATCGAGCCGATATCAAAAGGTAAACAATCTTCCTTTTCCATTTTTAACCAATCTGGTTGTTGATCTATTTCTTCCAACCAGATATTCATATTTTTAATATTAACTGCCCAAAAATAAAACAGAAAGTTTGGTAAAACCAAGCCTCCATTTATTTTTGATTTACACAAATGTCTTTTGTTTATCCTATGATTCTTATAATCCCAGATAAAATCATTAACAATGGAATCCAATTTAAAAAAAAAGTTTTTTGACAAATATATCGGAATTGTCTGAAAAGGGTATAATATTTGCGGTAAAAAAAACATTTTTATGGCATTAATTTTGCCAACCATTGAGATAGGAAGTGTTTTCCAATATTGAATATTCTTATGTAGTTTGTTCAGTAATGGGGGAAAATTTGCTTTGAATAATGATGTATATATCTTAGTTACGTAAATGCCTAGGTATTTAAATTTTTCGTTTACTATTTTAAATGGAAATTGTTGTATTATCTGTTTGTTGTGCTCCCTTATTGGCATAATTTCACTTTTATTCCAATTTATTCTGTATCCTGAGAGTGAACCAAATTGGGTTATTAGCTTTAATAAGTTTGGAATACTAATTTCTGGTTTTGTAATGTAAATTAGTACATCATCTGCGTATAGAGAAATTTTATTCACTGTGTCCTTTGTGTTATACCCATGTATTTCCGGATGACCCCTAACTCTTTCTGCGAGTGGCTCAATAGCAAGCGCAAATAATAATGGAGATAACGGGCATCCTTGTCTACAACCTCTAGATAGGCTGAATTTAGATGACAACCTTTGGTTTGTTAATATTCTAGCCGTAGGATTTGTATATAACAGTTTTATCCATGTGCAGAATTTCTCCCCTAGCTGCATATTTTCCATCACCGAAAATAAATAAGACCATTCAACCTGATCAAATGCTTTTTCAGCGTCAAGTGAGATTATTGCTAGATCTTCATTAATAATTCTCTTAGAATAAATAATATTAAATAATCTTCTTATATTATAATATGAGTACCGTTTCTGAATAAAGCCTGTTTGGTCAGGGTGTATTAATTTATTCATCACTGTACTTAATCTATGCGCTAGTATTTTAGTTAATATTTTCTGATCTGTATTTAAAAGTGCAATTGCTCTATATGATCCCGGATCTTCCGGATCTTTATCAACTTTAGAAATAAGTGTTATTATAGATTCATTTAAAGTATCTGGAAGTTTCTGTTGAGTATAGATATGCTCATACAGCCTTTGTAAACGTGGGGAGAGCAAGTCATAATTTTTTTTATAGAATTCAGAGCCTAAACCATCTGGTCCTACTGCTTTACCATTTTTTGAAGAGCCAATAGACTCCTCAATATCCTTTATCGTAATCTCCCTTTCTAATAATTCTCTATCGTTTGAATCTAAACCTTTTAAATTACATTTTAGTAAAAAATCTGCTATTCCTTCTGGTTGTACTACAGTTTATTTGAATAAAGATTATGATAGTATTGGAGAAATCTTTCGTTTATATCCTTGGGCATTTTTTATAATTCTCCTATCTCTGTTCTAATTTTATTAATTATTTTTTCCCCTTCCATTTTTCGTAACTGACGTGCTAATAGTTTTTGAGGTTTGTCTCCAAACTCAAAATGTAATTGTTTGGTTTTTTGATAAAGTTTTATTACTTGTTCTGAATACATTTTGTTTAATTTATATTTCAATACAGCAATTTTATTATGTTTTAAAATAGATGGCATTCTCGCATTTTCTATATTTAGTTGCTTGATTTCCCTTTCCAATGTTTGTTGTTTAATCCTGTTCTCTTTATTATAAAATACTTGAGCAGAAATTAATGCACCTCGAACAAACGCTTTAAACGTTTCCCACATAAGAGAAGTAGGTGTGTCAGGGTTGTCATTTACCTCAAAAAATATTTGAATCTGTTTAGTAAGATATTCCTGGCATGATCTTTCGTTCAAAATTTGTGGGTTAAATCTCCAATATGTTTGTTTCTCGGACATTCCATTTAATTTAATCATGAATGTTACAGGTGCGTGATCTGAGATTATAATATTATGGTGTTTTGAGTTGTAAGTAAATGGGATAAACGTGGAGTCAACGAAAAAATAATCTATTCTTGAGTATGTTTTATGTACTGGTGAGTAAAATGAATATTCCCGTCCAGTTGGATTTTCAATTCTCCAGACATCCTTAGTATTAGTGGTATTAATAAATGAATTTAAAAATACACTTGATTGAGATTTTACTTTTTTTTGCCTTGATGATCTATCTAAGTATGAATCTAATGTGCAATTGAAGTCTCCTCCAATTATTAATTTATATTGTGTAAATTCAGGAATTATATTAAATGTTTTATTAAAAAACATAGGGTTATCAAAATTAGGCTCATATACATTAAGAAGAATCACTTTTTCTCCATTTAACTCTCGAACTAATATAATATATCTACCATCAATATCCGCTATTGTTGATGAATTCGTAAAAGGTATTCCTTTACGAATTAATATTGCAACTCCTCTGGACTTATGGGAAAAAGAGGAATGATATGATTCAGCGATCCACTTAGCTTTAAGTCTATGTTGAGATTCCTTTTTAAGGTGTGTTTCTTGAAGGAATATTATATCTGTTTTGATTGAATTTAGATGTGCCAAAACTTTACCTCTCTTAATTGGTTCATTGATTCCCTTAACATTCCAACTACAAAATGTTATTCCCTGACCCCCTCTTGTCATATTAACATCTTGCATATTGTTTCTAAGGTGGTCTATAACCGAGCAGAAGGTGCAACACATAAAACCTGACCCTACTCCCGAACCTCAAATAGATGAATTTAAAATCATATACATCGCTCTTTCGAACACATCTCCTTGAATTAGTCTTGTTATTCCATTCAAACATTAAGATATAAAAATATTTAAAGTGAAAAAAGTGATAGAATTGGTTAGTATAGGGTGAAAGAAAAAAAACTACATCTACAATTAGTGTAGTTAGTGATACCACACTAACGTGGCTAGAATTCTAAAGACTTCCGTAGCCTTTGTAAAAAAAAAAATTCCCAGCTCCGTGCCTGAAAAAAAAAAGGAGAATATTTCTGACAATCAATTAACTTCTTTGGGAGTAGCAAACATATATATATATACCCATACATACACACACACATACATACATATATACATTTACCCATATGCATACATATATACGCACATATCCCTGCAGAAAAGTCCGAAAACAGCATAAATTCACAACGTTATTATTCTCTACATACCATATTAATATCTTCGCTAAATCTATAAATTTAATTTTGAATTGAAAAATAAAGAGAAAAAACGTCAAACCTTATTATGACATAGGCTGAATTACCTCTTGCACATCTTCCTATAGAATATAAGTATGTAACTCATTTCTACGTTAACCAGAGACTGTTAGTTATTAATCATTGTTATCAATCATACCCAGTATTAAATTTTTATGAGTAATATAAATGTTAATAATTTTAGTAGTAATATAGATATTTAATAAGTATTAGTAGTTACATATATAGTTAGATATGAATATACTAAATAGTAATAGTGATTAATAACAATTGGTCACAACTATGATATTATTGTTCTTAAAGTTTATACTAAAAATAAAAAAAGATTAAAAATAAATAAATAAATAAATAAAAACCACGGTTTTCTCCAATGTCCACCGTCCATTTCAGTTTTCGAATGTCCTTAAAGCTCTTAAAAGAACTTTAAAGGTCCTTTTAAATCTGGCAAAGTCCCGTTAATCCTTGACTCCTGAGGAGTATTGTAAATTCTTCAGTCTGTGGTCACATTCCCGATTTCTTTGGCATATTCCAGTGCTTTTTCGTGGTCTGTAAAAAATTGCTCCTTGTGCTTGTAGGTGACTCTTAGTCTTGCGGGGTAAAGCAAGCCGTATCTCAAATCAGGTACATTCTTCAGTATTCTTTTTGTCTCAGTGAACAGCGCTCTTTTCTTGAAGACCTCTGCCGGATAATCTCGGTAAATACTGAACCTCGCACCTTCAAAATAGAGCTGTCTGCTTCGGACGATTTTCTTCATTATCTCCTCAAATTCATGATCAAGTTGCACCTTTACTATAATTTGTCTTGGATGGGCATCATCTTGTGTACGACGCCCCTGCGCTCTATGTGCTCGACCGAGTGAAGGTTTTTGATCCAATTTTAAGGCTTTTTGTAGTAGGTCTGCCACAAAATCCCGAGGGCCCATTTCCCTCTCACTTCCTTCTTTCACCCCTACAATTCTTAAATTCTTGCGTCTTTGACGCCCCTCCAAATCGGTACACTTATCACTTAATTTGATCACCATACCGGAGAGGCGTTGGTTTTCAATAAGGAGTCGATTTACAGTTTCCTCGCTTGTCGCCGCCCATTTTTCAAGTTCGGTTATCGCTGTTCTATGTTGATCAAGTGCTTGATGAATGGGGACCACCTCCATATTAGCGTTCGATTCCACATACCGTCGACATACCGTCAAAGTCGCGCGCCTGATGACGTCACGCGGCAGGCAGCCGTTCAGATCGCGATCGCTGCAGGTAAGACCCGATTTTCTCCCGTTTTCAGATTCTTCGGCACGGAGCTAGTTGGCACTGGACTCAAGCCTCCATAGCGCCACCGGAAGTCACATCCAGGATTTCTCGGCTCATCTGGAAGGCGCAACCTTCTTCTCGAAGGTCGACCTTATTCGCGGGTATAATCAAATTCCGGTCCATCCCAAAGACGTCCCAAAGACGGCCACCATCACACCTTTCGGCCTTTTCGAATGGCTCAGAATGCCTTTTGGCCGGAAGAACGCTGCTCAGGCGTTCCAAAGGTTAATGGATCAGGTCGGTCGGGGTTTGACATTCATATTCATCTACCTAGATGATATTCCGGTGGCCAGCAGCTCAAAGGCAGAGCACGTCAGGCACCTCCGCCTGCTTTTCGAACGGCTGAGCAAATACGGGCCGGTGATCAACCCCGCGAAGTGCCAGTTTGGATTGCGTTCCATTTCATTCTTGGGTCACAGCATTACCTGCCACGGCGCGCAGCCGCTGCCCGAGAAGGTCAACGCTATCCATCGCTTCCCGAGGCCCCGATCTGTCAAGGGCCTGCAGGAGTTTATCGGGATGGCTATTTTCTACCACCGATTCGTCCCGTCAGCAGCTGCCATCATGCGGCCGTTGTTCCAAGTATAGCGCTTTCGACCGGGAGCTCCTTGCGCTCTACCTAGCCATCCGCCATTTCCCTTATTTCCTGGAGGGTCGCGCGTTCTCCGCATTCACGGACCACAAGCCACTCACGTTCGCGTTGACCAAGTTATCCGATTCCTGGTCTGCCAGACAGCAGCGGCACCTCGCCTACATTTCCGAATTCACATCTGATATTCGGCATGTGGCGGGGAAGCTGAACGTTGTGGCTGACGCGCTGTCCTGCCCGGCACCGCCCGAAGTTTCAGCGTTAAGTCTAGGCATGGATTATGAGGAGCTGGCCGCTGCCGAACAGGCATGGAGGTTTACCGCAATGCTGAATCAGGTCTCAAGCTGGCTGAGGTGCTTTGCGGCACCACCGGCGTGCGAGTCCTTTGCGATATCTCCACGGTCAAAGCCCGTCCCATTGTTCTGGGTGCTTGGAGGAGTCGGATTTTCGACACTATCCACAGCCTAGCGCACCCGTCCATTCGCGCCACCTCTGCCTTGCTCACGGCCAAGTTCATCTGGCATGGGTTGAGAAAGCAGGTCGCAGCATGGGCCAGTACCTGCATCCCATGCCAGACTTCCAAGGTACAGAGACATGTGCGCTCGCCTGTGCAGGATTTCGTTGTCCCGGACAGCAGGTTCCTGCACATCCATGTCGACCTGGTGGGTCCCTTGCCGTGTTCGCGTGGGGCTACTCACCTACTGACCATCGTGGACAGGTTTACCAGGTGGGCGGAGGCGATACCGTTAACGGATACTTCCGCTGAGGCGTCCGCGAGGGCCATCGTCTCGAATTGGATCGCTCGTTTTGGGGTTCCCTCCAATATCACTACTGATCGTGGGGCCCAGTTCACGTCCTCCCTGTGGAGTGGTATGGCGCAGCTGTATGGCGCAAAGCTGCACCAGACCACCGCGTATCACCCAGAGTCTGGTTAAGCGTTTCCACAGGCACCTCAAGTCGGCATTGAAAGCTCGACTCACCGGCCCCGATTGGGTCGACCAGTTGCCTTGGGTCCTCCTAGGCATCAGAACTACGACTAAGGAGGACCTCAACGCCTCCTCGGCCGAGTTGGTTTACGGCTCGGTTTTGCGAGTACCTGGGGATTTCCTGCCCGTCCCCCGGGATCAGGAGATCCTGGCTTCAGCGGTGTTAGCTGACCTTCGCGAGCGGACGCGTGCTTTGGTCCCGGTTCCCACTTCCCGGCATGGTTCATCTGCGGTGCATGTACCAGCTATGTTATGGGATTGTGCTTATGTTTTCCTTCGTAGAGATGCTCACCGCTCGCCATTGCAGCGGGTGTACGAGGGTCCGTACAGTGTGCTGAGTACTGGTACCTCGACGTTTACGTTGGACATGGGTGGCAAGGAGGAGTTCATCTCCGTGAGCCGCCTTAAGCCAGCACACGTCGACGAGGATAGCCCAGTGACAGTGGCCACTCCGCGGTATAGAGGATGTCCACCGGCCGTTTTGCCACCCTCTGCACCTGTTATGTTTCTCCGGTCCCCCCTGTTACGCCCGTCCCTCGTTCACGTTTTTCTTGTCCCTCCGGTTCTGTTTTGCCGGCCCCTACTGTTACGCTCGCCCCGCGACCTAGGACTACGCGTTCCGGTCGAACCGTCCGGTTACCCGTGCGTTTCCGTACCGCGGATTCTGGGGTGCGCCTGCTGGCGTATGCAGATATCGAACCCCGCATTCGGAAGCCGCGGTCACGTGACTCGGGAGATTTTGCGCGGTTTTGTTTTCGCGCGGCAGTTCAGCACTGACCACCATTGTGGCCAGACGTGTCAAGAGAGCCTGTAGACTGAAGAGTGAATTTCCGAATTAAAATGTGTTTAAAAATTCAGTTGTCGTTCTTGCGACCACCAAAATACAAACCAAAAACAGTGCAGAATACATTATTATGCCAGGCATCCTTTCCACTCGTGTGTTCCCCTGGGGTGATCTCCCTTTCCTACTTTGAGGGGTGTCCCCACTGGACTCTGCCCCTAACTCCTTCAATCGTCAAAGCATTAAACAGAATATTTTGCCTTAAATTTAAAGAGATCAGTAGAGATAGGTATTTGATGGTCGGTATGGACTTGGTGGGTCAACATAACTGTGACTGTGCTGCATGACTCTACACCCTCTGGAGTACAGTGCTGTTGGAATGGAGGTGGGAGGGGGGGGGATTCAGCGAGAGTGTAGTGAACAGTTTACATCAGTGAGTGTGAAGAAATCACATCCTCGAAACGTCACCCATTCCTTTTCTCCAGAGATGCTGCCTGACGCGCTGAGATACTCCAGCCTTCTGTGCAAAAAAGCATATGCAATTCCTTCCTGCACATATTGGGATGTGTCTCGCTTTACTCTGGGAATCTGGAATAGAATGCGAGTAGGACGCAGTACTGATCATTTCATCAATTCACCGGGAAAATGTGAGGGACAAATATTCTATTCCCGATTCGCAGTGAATAGTAATTATGCAAATAGGGATAATGCAAATAATTTGCTTTCATTCGTACGAACCGTCCACAAAGTTACATGAGAATTTGTCAGCGTGGACCCTTGAGTTTGCAAGTATATCTGCTACTCGTGAATTAAAATTGTTCAACCTGCGATGGCCGGGAATCGAACCCGGGTCAACTGCTTGGAAGGCAGCTATGCTCACCACTATACCACCATCGCTACATATCAGTGGAGGACTTCAGGTGCTGAATAGTCTCCAGTGCTGTACAGTTGATCACCTTTTGTCGTATTGTTTGCTGACGGATCATTTCTCACTCTGCTGCAGTTCCAGTTGCGCCCACTTGATGACCCCATCCTCCAGCCGACAGAAATAACACAACGTGTTAAAGAAGGAACTGCAGATGCTGTTCCTTCTTTAAAATTCGCAACTCATCGGGAATTCGTAACTCGTTGCCAGATTGATGTTGAGAGTCGACACTGGCAATGAGTTACGTATTCCCGATGAGTTACGAATTTTTCCCTGCATCTCACATGAGCAACTGGATATTCATTATTCCTTCTCTTCAGAGATGCTGCCTGACCCTTTGAGTTCTTCCAGCTCTTTGTGTTTTGCTCAAGATTGCAGCATCTGCAGTTCCATGTATTTCCATTTTAGTTCATTCACCTTCCTACTTGCTCACTGACCCTGAACAACTCGCCACGTAACTCACTTGAGTCTTTGTTACCAAGCAGCAGAATGGGGCAACAGGAGCATGCAGGGCCCATTTCACAGAGGTCTGTGTGTCATAGCATGGAAACAGGCCCTTTGGCCCAACTCCTCCATGCCGACCATGCGCCCCCCCCCCCCCCCACCCCCACACCATCTCTAGGCAGAAAGAGGAGTTTAAAGCTGGAACGTATCTGAAGACGTTTTTAAGAAGGAACTGCAGATGCTGGAAAATCAAAGGTAGACAAAAGAGCTGGAGAAACTCAGCGGGTACAGCAGCATCTATGGAGCGAAGGAAATAGACAACGTTTCGTGCCGAAAGAAGGGTTTCGGCCCGAAACGTTGCCTATTTCCTTCGCTCCATAGATGCTGCTGCACCCGCTGAGTTTCTCCAGCACTTTTGTCTACCTATCTGAAGAAGAACCTTTATCATTAAATATTGCTAGTATCATACTCTGTAGTGTTAGCATGTCTTTGCACAAAATATCCTTCACACTCATATATATTCCATCTCAAGGGTTACCTTCACCATATTCAGTCCCTCAATGTCCAGTACTTGATGTCCGTTTCTGAAAGTGTCCCTAGCAACAGCACGCATTTGAGAGAGTTTTTTGTTTTGGAGCTATTTGCAATGAACATGACAAGGACCTTAGCTTCATTCTTCAGACCCTCTTCACAAATCCACACTCTGCGAAGCGGTGGGCAACCATATCCTCTCCATATTATCCATCCTGAGGGCGACGTGCATTAGTATTAAGATTCCGATGGTACAGGAAGGTATCTGACTGGGATGGCCCCTCTATATTCATTCCACTGATCGGATCGTACACAACAAAAAAGCTTTTCACAGTACCTTGGTAAACATGACAATATTAAAGTTGACTAAACTAAAATCACCAGCCAAGTGTGGTCCTGATGTTGTCAGAGTTTTTGTTTTAGTGATACAGCACGGAAATAGGCCCTTTGGTCCACCGAGTCTGCGACGACCAGCGATCCCTGCACACGACCACTATCCGACATACACTAGGGACAATGTACAATATTACCAAAGCTATTTAACATGCACATCTTGGAGTACGGGAGGAAAACAGAGAATCCGGACAAAACCTATGCAGGTCATGGGGAGAATGTACGTACAGATAGCTCCCATAGTCAGGATCAAAACTGGGTCTTTGGTACTGTAAGACAGCAACTCTACAGCTGAATCACAGTTGAGTCAGACAAACTGGGCAGTCTGCTCAAGGAACCTGGCCACAGGATCCATCGAGTTATTGTTGCGCAGTGCCTGCAAGATGTTCCATGCTGATCACTGCCCAATGGACATGGTCAAAGGTGTTGGTCTGGATAGAACTTCTCCACAAAGACAGGTCATCCAGTAATGTCCTGCTGATCGCTGCCAGGCCCACCCTTCACAAAACTGGGGGCAGATAGAACCTCAGCAGGTATTGATATTTGATGTCCACATGCTTTAGCTCTGTACACAGCTTGATACAAAGTAACTGGATTTTTTTCCCCAAATTAAACTTTCTTCAGACTAATATATATAAACTGTAGCGGCGCCTGCTGGCGCACGCAGGTATCGAACCCGGCGTTCGGAAGCCGCGGTCACGTGACTCGGGAGGGGCTGCTTGTTTTTGCGTGGTTTTGTTTTTGCGCGGCAGTTCAGAGCTGACCATCGTTGTGACCAGACGTGACAAGAGAGCCTGTATACTGAAGAGTGAATTTCCAAATATATATATTTTTTTTAATCCAGTTGTCGTTCTTGCGACCGCCAAATTGGTGACCCCGACCTGTCTAGCCATCGTTAGACAAGTGGTTCATGCAGGAAGACAACGTTCCCGCAGAATCGGCCGGCACGCGGCAGGGCTCACCGGGTTTCAAATTGCCATCGTTTTGGCCTGACCAACCTCAGGTGTGGTTCACCCACGTTGAGGCACAGTTTCACCTCCATCGCATCATAGCTGACAATACTATGTACTTCCATTTGGTGGGGGCATTGCCGCAGGACTGTACCTCGAGGCTGTTGCCTTACATCAGGGACCCGCCGACCATCGCCAAATACGAAGGGCTGAAGGCCATGCTGCTCCACACTTTCGGTCTCAGTCGAAGAGACAGGGCGGCGAAGCTGCCGCACATGGACAGTGTCGGCGACCGGTGGCCATCAACCATCATGGCGGAGATGTTAGCCCTGATGGACGGGCGCCGCCCAAGTCTGCTCTTCGAACAGGCATTCCTGGAGCAGATGCCTGACGAAGTCCAACTGATGCTCGCCGGAGCTGATTTCAGCGACCCCCAACTGCTCGCGGAGAGAGCTGATGAATTGTGGGCACACAGACGGCGGGACGTGTGTGCTTTCACCCGCCCCCTGGTCACGGCGCGGGTGCAACCGAGGCGACATCGGGGAGAAGAAGCCCAGCCCAGCGCCGAAGAAGCATCACCGCTGCCAGTGGTCTACAGCCAACGTCGCTGGTGTTAATACCATCAACGCTACGGACTCGTCCTCTCGGCTGTTAACAGGAGTGACATTAGCATTTACGGTACCCTGGACTTAAATTACGGACCCTGGACTTAAATTTCGACTCCCGCCCGTACAGGTGGAAGTTTACTGTTGCTGACGTCGCCCCACCGGAATATTCATCTACCTATATGATATTCCGGTGGCCAGCAGCTCGCAGGCAGAGCACGTCAGGCACCTCCGCCTGCTTTTCGAACGGCTGCACAAATACGGGCCGGTGATCAACCCCGCGAAGTGCCAGTTCGGATTGCATTCCATTTCATTCTTGGGTCACAGCATTACCTGCCACGGCACGCAGCCACTGCCCGAGAAGGTTGACGCTATCCGTCGCTTCCCGAGGCCCCGATCTGTCAAGGGCCTGCAGGAGTTTATCGGGATGGCTATTTTCTACCACCGATTCGTCCCGTCAGCAGCTGCCATCATGCGGCCGTTGTTCCAAGTATAGCGCTTTCGACCGGGAGATCCTTGCTCTCTACCTAGCCATCCTCCATTTCCGTTATTTCCTGGAGGGGCGCGCGTTCACCGCATTCATGGACCACAAGCCACTCACGTTCGCGTTGACCAAGTTATCCGATTCCTGGCCTGCCAGACAGCAGCGGCACCTCGCCTACATTTCCGAATTCACATCTGATATTCGGCATGTGGCGGGGAAGCTGAACGTTGTGGCTGACACGCTGTCCGCCCGGCACCGCCCGAAGTTTCAGCGTTAAGTCTAGGCGTGGATTATGAGGAGCTGGCCGCTGCCCAACATGCAGATGCCTGCATGTAGGTTTACCGCAATGCTAAATCAGGTCTCAAGCTGGCTGAGGTGCTTTGCGGCACCACCGGCGTGCGAGTCTCCACGGGCAAAGCCCGTCTCATTCACCCGCTTGCTTGGAGGCGTCGGATTTTCAACACTATCCACAGCCTAGCTCACCCTTCCATTCGCGCCACCTCTCCCTTGTTCACGGCCAAGATCGTCTGGCATGCATGGAGGAAGCAGGTCGCAGCATGGGCCAGTACCTGCATCCTATGCCTGACTTCTAAGGTACAGAGACATGTGCGCCCGCCTGTGCAGGATTTCGTTGTCCGGACGGCACGTTCCTGCACATCCATGTCGACCTGGTGGGTCCCTTGCCGTGTTCGCGTGGGGCTACTCACCTACTGACCATCGTGGACAGGTTTACCAGGTGGGCGGAGGCGATACCGTTAACGGATACCTCCGCTGAGGCGTGCGTGAGGGCCATCGTCTCGAATTGGATCGCTCGTTTCGGGGTTCCCTCCGATATCACTACTGATCGTGGGGCCCAGTTCACGTCCTCCCTGTGGAGTGGTATAGCGCGAAGCTGCACCAGACCAGCACGCATCACCCAGAGTCCAATGGTCTGGTTTAGCATTTCCACAGGCACCTCATGTCGGCATTGAA